>LPNX010395024.1:307497-401782 GCA_001517045.1 Pseudotsuga menziesii | reverse complement strand
ATAAAGTGGTCCAAAGGGGTTAATGAGTCTGCAGCGGGACAAGGGAAGGCCATACAATGTGTGATTCACCTAGTGTGGTGAAATCCGCTATAACACCTCCCTATTTATACCCTTTCAAGTCACTGACCAAATATAAGACCCGAGCCTACATGTAATCTCACATGGGGCCCACTTCTCCTAGAGAGACCACAATTACATATTACATTATGTTACACTGGGGACTATTGCTGTGACTTACAATGAAGGTTGTACCTCAAGATATAGAAACAATTTAGACATCCCGTAAAGGGGTAACACACATCCCCAATGGGGGTACAACAACATACAATGATAATATACATCAGAATATCTTTCTGAAGTTACAAATACATCAACACCAAAGCATGTGAATATCTCTCCATATAGTAAATCTATCACAGCTTGATCATTGGATTTTACTAAAGCCATAGCCTCCATCCAATTAGTCATGTAATCTGTGCAAAACCAATATATAAAACTTTTGTTTTGAAGGAGGATTGATAGGACCTACAAAGTCCAGATCCCATATTTCAAAAGGTTCAACCAATATGTGTGGTTGAAGTGGAATTTCATCCAATTTATTTGGTTGGTCCATCCTTTGGAAGTTGTCGCAGGCCTGAGCATATTTCTTCACGTCTTGAAAAATGGTTGGCCAAAAATACCCCATTATTAATTCCTTATGACCAATTCTCTTATCATAAAAATGCCCCTCACATGGATCATCATGGTAGGCCTTCAGGATGTTCTTAATTTATAGTATCCCTAGATCATATCTCAAAGATACTAACTCCAAACTCAAACTAAAAGGGATTATTCATAAAGGGAACTCATAGTTATGATTCCATTGTAGTATTTTGAGGTCTGATTTTGAGATCTAAACTCTAAATATTGCTGCAACTTAAATACAATTTCTGATATAAACTTGCAGATACTCAATAAAAAATTTTACTAGGGAAATGAAGGTAGTTTGCTTGAAAAATTTGTATGCATGGGAGTAGGAAGTGGAAATAAAGAAAGGTAAGTTTCATAACATTGAATTCATATTTCCTAACATGTATCGGGGACCATTCATGTTTCAAAGTACTCTATGTGAAAACTTAATCCCCCGCTTCTGGGTCACCCAATCGTGAAACTAGGAATACTTATTCAGTCCTTTTGACCAAGGGATCGGGGAAAGGAACATAGATGTTGTCTGAAATTTATATAACAGAAAATAATTTTTGGGATAGTTCATTATGGTTATGGAGTATATTGGGTATTTTACGAGTGAAAGGGGAATTTTTGGAATTTTGGACTAGAGGAGTCCTGCAAAAAGGAGGCTTCCAAAACACTATACGGACTCAATGAATTTGTAATAAGAAATTATGTATGGATATAGGGATATTTCAGTGACACAAAACAAAATTCAAAATCGAAAATGAGTGGATAGAACCCATAGAATTCAAGGAAAAACTAGACTAGTCAATTTTAACAAGCTATCTAGCTAAGGTGCATAGAAACACATAAAATACTTAACAGAAGTACATTGGATCTGAGACATGATATTAAAAAATACTAATACAACTTATATAAACATATTAAATCACTCATTATCATTCTCATAACATTGAATCATTCATTATTGCATGTATTTGACCAAAAACCCTCATTTAAGCATGGATTAAAGCGCATTGAGAGAAAATGTGACATATGAACTAATTTGACATTATGTTGACAATAATAAAGAGATATATATCATATATTTATATCAAAGATATTTGACTGGTTCATATCACAAGGGGAATGGAGGAATGACCACTCCAATATAGAGCTCAAAACAGTGGACAGGAAGCCCAAAACTTGACAACAGAAGGGATGGGACAATAGGTGAAGCTTGGGATTCACTGGAGCTCAACATTAATGAATATGATGGCTGCAATAAGTGAATGATCTGATAGTTATGAGATCACCATCATGCACTCCACACCTGCAATGAGAAAAGAATGGGAGGAAGAAGAATGGGGAAAGTGTTGGCAAGAGGTTTTGGGGTAAGATAGCTGCATAGCATCGCGGATGCTGTGCAAGGTCAAAGATGCCCCACAAGGTGGAAAATGGTGCACAAGTCAGAATTATAATATTTTATGTATTTTGGTCTTATTTTTTAGTTTTGGACTGCATTATGCGGATTATGGTCATTCTTTTGTAAATTCAGTTAATAAGTAGTTAGAAAGATTGGTTAAGTGTACCACCGATGTAAAGGCGCAAGCCTATAAGTAGATGTATAATTGCAAGTGTTATGTCTTCTTCTTATTTGGAAACTTTTGACTTCTTAGACAAGATCTATTTAGAAACTGCTTCAGTTGGTTTCTAGAGCATACTTATGATTTTTATCTTTGTATGTGGGTTGAAGAGTTGTTTTGGAGAATCTATATTTTGTTGCGAAGGCTATTATGACATGACAGAGGTTGAGCGGAATCATTGTGTCTTTTCCTATTTTCCTGTTTTCCTAGTTTCTACAATCCAAATATGAAGGAAATGTGTATCTATGATATGGATATGTGAATGATGTGATGTTTCTCTTATTTAAATGATGTTATACTATTAGATCTCTTTGTGCATCGATGTTTTGTTTCGATTCCTCTATGTTGATGTGATCTGGTGAATGATGATATGATTATGTTAATGCATAATTTGAATGGTTCGATTAGTGAAATGATATTGCACTAAGCTAATAAAGAGACACATGGTCCTCCTTCATACTACAGAAACTTGGTCCTGACATCTCTCCGTTGAACATCTCGAGTGAGACTTCATTTTCTCTGCAAGTGTTGCCGAACGGGGTAAAACCGGTCTTGGCCGGTGCTTAGAGAGATCATAGTGGTTTGGATTTCAGCAGAGAGTGAACCCCTGTTGACTAGTTTTGTGTCAAAAAATGGTTTTTTTTTTAGGACCTTAGTGTGAAGAGGGGGGAGGACATTTTGTGGCATCCAACGAGATAGGAAATCCAATATTGGTTTGACCAAAAGATATAAGAGTTTGCTAAGAAAGAAAATTAGAATCCTAGACTAATGACAAAGAGGTGGATGGAAGAATATATTCACGATGGTCCACCTAAGTACTTTTTCTATGAATTTTTTATCATCTTGTATGAGTGGGTTGCACAATTGACCTATCACAAGACAAATTTACAAGGAGGTGAACCCACGTCCTGGACCCCAGAATTGATCCAGGAGTTGTAGGAGGTAGAAAAAAGAGCATCATGGGTTGTTGAAGTCTGGATTGAGAGTATCTTGGAAGGATATATCACTGAGTTCGCAGTTGACACAACTAAATATTATAGAGAAGTAGAACGGGAATTTTTCAATGGACCAAGAGGTAGGTTCTTGTTGTCTTCGCAATTGTCCATTAAGATGCTCATCTGTGAAAAATCCATATCGAAGATGCACCTTGAGTAGTAGAAATCTAGTGTGCGGAGGATGAAGGTATCATGGAGAAGAGGGTTGGATGGAATGATACGGGGTAGATGGATGGAAGTTACGATGGGACTGTGAGGGAATCCTAGGAATGAAGTGGTCTTACGAGAGGAGGAGCAAGGTTTCAGAAATAGAATAAGAAAAAGTATAGGAGAGAGTCCTACTGCTATCGAGATGCAATGCCATGAAGGAAGAACACATCAAACAAAGCGACCCTACAACAACTGTTGGAGCAGGGTCCCGCAGCTACAGAAGAAGTTGCTAGTTTTGGCGGAAAGATATAGTTTTGGCGGAAAGAGGACAAGGCAGAGCTACGACACCGTAGCACGTTTCCAGCTGGAGAGCAGAGCCGGAAACCATGACTTTTGGGATAGAAAAGTCAAGAAGGCAATGGTACCCGAGCGACCGAGAGAAGAAAGCTCAACCACTGCATTGAAGGCAGCGGCGGAAGATAGGAGGGCTCAGCGACCCTCATAAAGAAGAAGGAGCAACGAGGCTCAAGCATTGAAGGTGAAGGACAGAAAGCAGAGAAGCGGTGCATAGTACCCATGGTCAGTGCCGAGAAGCATGGAAGACTGCAGAGAGCTGTGGTGTGATAGGAAGCGGCTACCTCAAGGACAGAGAGGACCGACTGTCACTAATTAGGGTATGGGTTTACTGTTGGGACAGGCCCACAGTGTTGTAATGGTGAGACCTTCGGGCCGCCTATAAAAGCTTGCATTTTGTATTGTAAAGGGTTAGCTAATCAGTCAGTTAGCCAGTTGGTTGGCTCGTAGGATGAGTCGTTCATTGGTCGGTAGAGTATTTTTGAGTAGACTCAGGAGTCAGTCAGACAGACTGTGTTGTAACGATCCAGACACCTAGTTTGTCTGTGAGTCATTTGAGTCTGTATGTAACCATCCACAGAGAGGAAAGAGAGGGAAGGATATATTGAAAGAAAGGCAATATAGAGATAGAGATAGACCAGAGATCTAGAAGAGATCTCGCGCTGCATATGCAGTGCAACAGACTGTGCTAACTTCCCTCAAGAAATATAATAGAAGCATAGTTTGGTGGATGTAACTCCCATCCGGGGGGTGAACCACGTTAAATCTGCGTGTTATGTGTTGTATGAATGTGATTGTATTTTCTTATTGTTACTGGTTATTATGCATATGATGTTAGTTGCAGTAAGTGAATGTATGTATTGCTCAGCTCATGATAATGCAAGAAGATAGAGATAAGTTGAAGTATTTAGTAAGCTGTTTAAAGATTCCTTTACGTCTGTCTCTAATGACCATTTAATCACAATATAACTTCTGAGAAGTAGAGTTTTTCACCGAGACATAGTCAACGCTAAGAGTGCAAAGTCGTAGTGGTAAGATATCGCAGAGAGGTGATATCGCACCGGCAAAGGAGCTGCGGTGCGCGATACTGCGAGCTGAGGGCTTAGCGTTGAGGGGAGGCTGGGTGTCTTGCGGTGCGCAGAGATGCGATAAGGTTGGGAATATTGTGAGTAAGTGGAATTCGTGCGATGAGGGAAGAAACCGCGCGAATTGCGCATGGAGAAGAATCGCAAGGCTAAAAGTGCTGCGAGTAGAAGAGGATGTGCGATGCGCGGATATAGCTGACCTTGCGACCCATAAGTGGAGGAGAAGAAAAGTAGGATGTGCAGAACCTGGTCCAAGACACTTGAGTCTTGGCCAACCCATTAGATTCACTTCGGGTGAGACTTCAGATCGCTCCGCGGTCTGTCGCCGAAAGGGCCAGTGAGTTAAGGGGGTTTGTTGATTGATTAGAGTAAACCCGGGTCTGTCCATGCAATCAACAAATGGTTCCATTGCCAGTTTAAACGACTGGGAGTCAATGTTCTGTTGGCATCCTACTAGAGAAGAGTTTCACCAGTGGCTAGATTCAGACTTAAGGGAGTTCGCCAAGAAAGAGAATAGGAGTCCGAGACTAAGCACAGAAGACTGGTTAGAAAAGCATATCACTTCAGACATACATGCTATATTTTTTGCAACCTACGGAAATGATCTTTTCGACTGGTTATCCAAGTTGACAGATAGGAACACATTCAAGAAGGAAAGAAACATTGTCTGGACACCGGAGCTGATTCAGACCGTGCAGAACCTCGACAATCCGATTACGAGAGCAGTGGACTTCTGGCTGACGAGTGTGCTAGAAGGCTTCATTACAGAATTTGCAGTTGACCAGAGAAAGAGCTTCAGTGCAGCTGAACGATACTTCTTCAGAGGATACCATGGTAAGTACCTAAGATCTCTAAACTTGTCCCTTAAGATGCTGTTATATGAAAAAGGAACAATGGATCTAGTCTCAGATGAATAAGTAAAGATAGTAATGTCACAAGAGTTTGAAAGTGATTTTGATGACATTGGACGAACACGTAGTGGAAAGAAGTATAAAGTAGATTTTAGTTCTCCTGCATTTGAAGACATATCAGATAGTATTAGACAACAGAGCCCTAGCACCACAGAAGAACCAGAGGGGGGTATCCCTTACCATCCTTACACTCCACAGAAGCAGACATGGACTCAGAATAACCCCGTCGGTACTCCATCTAGTAGCTCACAGTCAGTACCTACTCCCGCTACAGCACCTTCACCTACACCACTGAGTAGTAGTACCCCAGTCAGTCAGAACCCACCACAGAGAAATAGAATGGGAGACGACATGAAGCTACCTATTTTTAAAGGTACAGGAGAAGAGGACCCGGAACAGCATTGGTTCCTATGCGAAGCTATGTGGACCATTAAAACAATCAACGATGATAACCTTAAACTTGTACAGTTGGTCACCACACTCAGAGACAAAGCCTTAACATGGTACATAAAGTATACTACATTACCCAAGACGCTTGCCTAGGTCAAGAACGCCATGATTAAAGAATTTAAGAAACCTAAGTCTTAGTCTCAGTGCATTACAGAGCTTAAGGATATTAAGCAGCTACCATCAGAGTCAGTGTGGGACTTTGACCAGAAATTCAAAGCTCTTATAGACCAAGTAAGTTTTGAGTTTGTGACACAGCAGCATAAGGAATGGTTTATTGCAGCACTGCTCCCTCATATCAGAATGCCACTAATGCAGCAGAAACTTACTACTCAAGATGAAGCGCTGGAGATGGCAATGAAACTAGAGGCTTCACCTTTAGCAGAAACCAGTACAGGCATGACAACTCTACAGACCCAGTTGGCCAACCTCACGTTATAGATACATGAACTTAAAAAAGGGAAAGAGGTTATGCAGGACATATGGTGCATAAAGTGTAGAGCATAGGGCCATAGTAAAGACAATTGTCCAGTCTTTGCAGAATACTTAGCGTTAGGGGCTCCTAACCCCTTACCACAAACACAAGGGCCATGGTGTGAAATATGTAAAACACAAGGACATCCACCTCAGCAATGCCCTTTGCTTCAGAAGTATGTACAGACACCTAAAAACCTATATTGTATCTTTTGTAAGTCCGTCGGGCACGATCAACAAGACTGCCGAGCTTATGATCTCATGTCAGAAAGAACACAGGATGTGTACAGAGTCCAAGCAGACACACAGGGTCCAGCAATAGGACCACAGCCGGATCAGACGTATGGAGGCCATGGAGGAGGATTCAGAGGACGAGGCTGTGGAGGAGGCTTCGCATGAGGAGAAGGATTTGGCCGAGGAGGAGGTTTTGGCCAAGTTCGTGGACCAGTCACTTGTTATAATTGTGGAATCACAGGACACTATGCTAGGGACTGTCAGAATGCCACTACTACTTGTAACTACTGCAAATCTTATGATCATACCATAGAAGAGTGTCCTATCTTGATAGCTAAGATCAGAGACCCTAAGCCCGCAGCACACCAGAACATCCAGCTTATTGCTGCTGAACCTAAGGAACTAGAACCAGCAGTTAACATTGTGACTCGGAGCGGTGCTTCTACCAGTGGCACATCGCAAGAGACCAGAAAGAACACAAGTCAGGGGTGGGTGCACAGAGCTCCTAGAAAAGTAACAGCACTCGACTTACAAAAGAATAAAGATACCTTTCATGAATCCAAGGCTTCCTTTGATGAACTTACACCATCAGGACCGCAGGTACCGCCGTCTAGGAGCGTACCACAGCAAGTACCTTGTAGCGATAGCCCTGAGGAGGCACCGCAGGCTACCACATCCGAAAGAGGTGACGAGGATGAATCGACAGGAAGTGTACAAGCCTTCCTGCACAGCTGCTTGAAACTCCTGAGAAATGATAAAGCTATCGGTGAGCTACAGCGCATGATAGATCAGTGTCAGCAACTGTCTCTCTCGGGCAGTGCACACCGCGCTGTCCATAATATTACAAGACACGCAAGGACATGAAGAGAGATGAAATTCATAGCGCAGATTGGTGAATTTGAGATGGATGAAGTTGTCTTAGATCTAGGATCAGAGGTGAATGTTCTAACTAAGCAGACATGGGAACAGATGGGTAGACCTCAGTTAGCCCTATCACCTATCCACCTGAGATTAGCTAATCAGCAGCGAGTATCACCATTGGGTCGACTACCCCAGGTTCCAGTTGATATTGACGGAGTTCGTACTTTTGTGGACTTTGAGGTTATATAAATCATTGGTGACAGTCGACCATATCCAGCACTATTGAGTATTGATTGGGCAATTGGCAGCAAAGTTGTCATTGACCTAAAGAAACGACAAATGACCTTTGAGGATGTGCAGATCCAGGTCATCGCACCGCTGGACCCTTACCAAGGTCCTAGATATATTGAACCCATCCGAGCAGAGGAAGAGGCACATAACATCGATAGTCTCTACCAGATGACTGCAAACCAGAACGATTATATAAATCCAACCATGGAAGGGCATATGAGTTGGCGATGTGACAGCTCATGCACATCGGATTCAGATGTTGGTCTAGAAAACTGGCAGAACAGACTTTACGAAGTCTCATCGCGCAGATGTACATTTATAAGTAAGTCACTCCGATGGATTGGCGCTGAGATCATGGAGACTCCATCATATCATGGTCTGACTGATATTCAAGATTTTTTTAAAAAGTTTGAGCAACAAATTCCTCATGAGCAGAGGATCGCAGCTATGGACCTTGCAGTTCGATCTACACCTGCAAGATGGTGGTATGCGCATAAAGAGAGTATTGCATCATGGGATAATATAAGAAGACTGATGGCAATCAGATTTTCTGACAACCGAGAGTATGTTCAGCAGAAATACACAGGAGAAACTGACCCCAGAATACACATTCAGAGATGTGAACAGAACTGGTCAGACATTCCAGAGGATGAATGGGTTCACAGATTCATTCACACATTGGACACAATCCCAAGGAATTGGTATACAGAGACCGAGCTGCGCAAAGGAACAACCACATGGTCACTTATGACAGATAGCTTCCTACTCACCTTTGCGTTTGAGTCAGAACATCCAAGTGTTGTGCAGGCCCTAGACATAATCAAGACAAAGATTTTTAAGGATCACACCATCTCAGTACTAGTCCAACCTAAGTGGACTATCCAGTTAGAAGAGGCGTTGGAATCTTATAATTTTACATCAGAATCAGAGGAGGCGGATGAGGATCCTCGCAATACCAACATTCCCGAATCAGAAGGCACTCGCGATGTGGAGGGACCACAGTTAGAGATTCCAGCGATCATCGAGCCCATCAAGATTAAAAAGATCAATATCGGCACAGACGCAGAACCTAAGTTTGCCTCTATTGGAGACTACTGGAATGATGAAACAGTTGGCCACATTGCAGATCTGTTACATGACTATCAGGACCTATTTCCCACCAAGTTCACAGAGATGAAGGGAATAGTTGGAGACCTGGGAGTCATGAGGATACCATTAAAGGAAGATGCTAGACCAGTTAAGCAGCGCCCATACAGATTGAATCTGCGCTACAAAGAAAAAGTAAAGGACGAAATTGATAAAATGCTAGTAGCAGGCATCATTGAACCGGTAGAGGAAAGCGAATGGGTTAGCCCTATGGTAGTGCAAGAGAAGAAAATGAAAGGGGACATCAGGATCTGTGTTGATCTGTGGAAACTCAACAATGCATCACTTCATGATCCATTTCCAACACCGTTCACTGATGAAGTATTAGACAACGTGGGAGGACAGGAGGTTTATTCCTTCACCGATGGGTTTTCAGGCTACCATCAGATCAGAATACATCCAGAAGATCGATCCAAGACCACCTTTGCAACAGAATGGGGCTCGTTCCAGTATACGGTAATGCCCTTTGGTCTTAAGAATGCACCAGCTATATTTTCTAGAGTAGTAGTTGCTGTATTTAAAGAATACATTCATAAGTTCTTATAAGTATATTTTGATGATTGGACTGTATTTGGGCTAATTAATAAGCATGTAGGTGATCTCAGACTGATGTTAGAGAAATGTAGCAGTACCAGATTTCCCTAAATTTGAAAAAATGTATATTCTGTGCACCATTTGGTATCTTGTTGGGACACATTGTTTGTAGACAAGGCTTGATGGTAGACCCCGCCAAGATCGCTATCATTGTAAACCTTCCAGCACCCAACTCAATCAAGAAACTGAGGACAATACTTGGTCATACCGGGTACTACAGAAAGTTCATCAAGGGCTACACAAAGATTACATCGCCGATGGAGAAATTGCTCAAGAAGGATGTCAAATTCCTATGGAACGAGGAATGCCAGCAGAGTCTAGACATACTTAAGGAGAAGATGGTTACAGCACCCATCCTAGTATTCCCAGAATGGACTAAGCCTTTCCATGTACATGTGGATGCATCCGGCATCGCATTAGGAGTCGTCTTGACCCAACCAGGAGAAGGAGATCTTGACCATCCTATCGCTTACTCCAGCAGAAAGCTATCCACAGCGGAAAAAAACTACACCACAACAGAAAGGGAGGGCTTAGCTATGGTATATGCACTGCAGAAGTTCAGACACTATCTATTGGGCGCCTCGTTTAAAATGTTTACTGATCATTCCGCATTGAAGTAGCTAGTCAATAAACCAGTGTTAGGGGGGAGAATCTACAGATGGTTACTCCTCTTCCAGGAGTATGATTTTGAAATCATTGTGAAACTAGGGAGACCGAATGCAGGACTGGATCATCTGTCGCAGTTAGAATCAGGGGAAGAGCCCAGTAACCTAGAAGACAATCTGCCAGATGCGCCGTTGTTTTCCATACAGATTGCAGATGAGTACTATGCCGACATTATTCAATTCCTCACCACAGGAGTAGCACCTGATGACTTTACTAAGCAGCAAAAGAAACAGTTGGTTGTGAAGGCAGGAGATTTCACCCTCATTACAGGATGTCTCTACAAGTTAGGCCCGGATGAAGTTCTACGCAGATGTGTAATGCCACATGAAAAACACGTTATTATCAAAGAGGCTCGTTCAGGAACCGCAGGAGGTCACTTCGCTGGAAAACCGACTGCGCGTAAAATCTTAGAAGCAGGATTATGGTGGCCTACATTGCATAAAGACACTAAGGAATTTTGTAGATGCTGCGATATCTGCCAAAGGGTAGGAAAACCCTCGCGACACGATGAAATGCCGCTGTGATCGCAGGTCACGTTGCGTGCATTCGACAAATGGGCTATAGATTTTATGGGTCCTATCAACCCACCAGGGAAGCGCACGGGTGTGAGATATATTATCACTGGAACGGAGTACCTCACCAGATGGGTGGAGGCCAAAGCAATACGAAATTGTGATGCCGCTACAACTGCACAGTTCCTCTTTGAAAACATCATCAGCAGGTTTGGATGCCCAGTAATTTTGATGAGCGACCAAGGTACACATTTCTTAAACAGTACTATTGAGGCATTAACAGAAGAATTCCAGATCCAGCACCATAATGGTACAGTAGAGGCCTTTATTAAGATTTTAGAAAATGCTCTTACCAAGATCTGTAACAGCCAGAGGAATGATTGGGACCTCAGAGTTAACGCTGTCTTGTGGGCATACAGAACCACATTGAAGAAACTTACGGGACACACACCTTTCAGCTTGGTATATGGACAAGAGGCTGTTATGCCTATGGAGTATATTCTTCCCAATTTAAGAATCGCTCAGATTACCGAGATGACCGATACAGACACAGTTGAAGCAAGGCTAGCACAGTTGCTGGCCCTAGAAGAAGACAGGTTCATCGCTGGATTCCATCAGAAAGTACAGAAGGCCCGAGAAAAAGCTTGGCATGACAGGCACATTAAGAATAAGACTTTCCAGACCGGAGACCTGGTGCTCCTCTATGACAGCAAATTCATCAATTTCCCAGGGAAGTTCAAGACACATTGGCTAGGGCCATATCAGATACAACAAGTCACAGAAGGAGGTGCCGTTCAGCTTAGCCAGCTAAACGGGGAGCTTTTGCCCACATGGATTAATGGCAGTAGGCTTAAGCTCTATAGTGACAGCCGCCCCACCCCTCAGCCCTAGCATGAACAGTTCAGGACGGCGCAGATGTCCAGTGTAGTTGAAAGGAGGCATCGTGCCGGGAATGAGTCTACACCCAAAAAAAAAAAAAAAAAAAACTTTAATATTGTTTGTTTGCGCAGGTGATGCGGAGTTGCATCGCAGCAGTAAGATGTTTCCCCTGCCACGTGCCCAGTTGCAACCGACAGTGGGCTATTCAAGTCACTATCTGACAGGTAGTTAATGAAGAAATGACCGGTATCCCCTACCGTAGATTTGGCAGCAGTGTATTAAATTTTTCCAGATTTGGTAAATCTCCGACAACACCGGTGCCTGGATATGCACGCTTTGAGGGACACGTGATCAGATCTCAACAATTATGACAGATCAGAATGACGGGTAGGGTCTCGTCCAAGTAATTATGATAACCAACGGGGTTGACCCAGGAGAACCATTGCGTCCGGTAGTATGCCTTCGGCATAAAAGCATACATTCTTCAAGTAGGAAGGGTACAGTTGCCAAATATCGAGAGCTATGCAAGGCAGTGCTAAGTGTCCCCTGTGCAGAGCCAATTAAGTTGCAGAGTATAGTGACTTCCAGAGTTCGAAGCCACTGCACGCCCAGAGTATTGAGCTGAGTGAATTCTGACTGAGGCCGAACCTATAGAAGTAAATATTAGAAAGAACGTACTGGCTGTGTGTTCGCCATGACGACACCACCCAAGGTTGTGAAAATCGAGACAGCACAAGTTCGACAGTCGCTAAGGATGAAGAGTCAAGCACCAGAAGTAGAAGTTGTCACTAAAGTCTCTGCTAAGGAGAAGAAGGACGCCGAGCCGATCACTGAAGATAAGAAAGCAGAGCCAAAGACTGATGAGAATAAATCTCCCGCTAGGAGAAAGGTAAAAATGAGAAAAAGAAAGCAACGGGAGAAAATCGCTGACCTATCTGATCAGCTAAGAGAAGCACGAAAGACTGCGGAGATACTGAAACAGAAACCTAAGGGTCAGAGGCAGCATGTGGATCTGGCCCACTTCGAAGAGAAGAGAAGTGGAAGAATACTGCAAACCCAATGGAGGGGAGACTTCCAGAACGAGGACAAAGGCTTGTTCTCGGAGAGGAGTTCATGGGTTGCTTCTTCTCCATCCACGAGGCTCTAGATGGAAGGAAATGTTTGAGAAGGCTGGAAGATACATATTTTTGTTGTGATAAAAGTTCTAACCCAGATAAAAAGGAAGGAATATCTGTGGAACACTTCTCAAACACTAGAGCGATCATACAGAAGAAAGAGAGAAGAAAGAGAGAAGAAAGCGAAACCTTGACAATGGTCAGAAAGGATAAGAGAGCCCAGTGAACTAAGTTACCGAAACTCCAGAAAGAACGTGCTGAGGAGATGAAGAATGAAGTCGCAGGACTTCAAGGCAGGTTACAGCGCACTTCGAAGGAGGCGAAGGACAAGTTGTAGCAGGAGAAGCTTGTTCCAGGTGGCTCGAGGGCGAGCCACAAGTAAGTGTTAGGGGACTGTTGGAGCAGGGTCCCGCAGCTACAGAAGAAGCTGCTAGTTTTGGCGGAAAGATATAGTTTTGGCAGAAAGAGGACAAGGCAGAGCTACGATGCCGTAGCACGTTTCCAGCTGGAGAGCAGAGCCAGAAACCATGACTTTTGGGATAGAAAAGTCAAGAAGGCAACAGTACCCGAGCGACCGAGAGAAGAAAGCTCAACCACTGCATTGAAGGCGGCGACGGAAGATAGGAGGGCTCAGCGACCCTCATAAAGAAGAAGGAGCAACGAGGCTCAAGCATTGAAGGCGAAGGACAGAAAGCAGAGAAGCGGTGCATAGTACCCATGGTCAGTGCCGGGAAGAATGGAAGACTGCAGAGAGCTGTGGTGTGACGGGAAGCAGCTACCTCAAGGACAGAGAGGACCGACTGTCACTAATTAGGGTATGGGTTTACTGTTGGGACAGGCCCATAGTGTTGTAATGGTGAGACCTTCGGGCCGCCTATAAAAGCTTGCATTTTGTATTGTAAAGGGTTAGCTAATCAGTCAGTTATCCAGTTGGTTGGCTCGTAGGATGAGTCGTTAGTTGGTCAGTAGAGTATTTTTGAGTAGACTCAGGAGTCAGTCAGACAGACTGTGTTGTAACGATCCAGACACCTAGCTTGTCTGTGAGTCATTTGAGTCTGTATGTAACCATCCACAGAGAGGAAAGAGAGGGAAGGATCTATTGAAAGAAAGGCAATATAGAGATAGAGATATACCAAAGATCTAGAAGAGATCTCGCGCTGCATATGCAGTGCAACAGACTGTGCTAACTTCCCTCAAGAAATATAATAGAAGCACAGTTTGGTGGACGTAACTCCCATCCGGGGGGTGAACCACGTTAAATCTGCGTGTTATGTGTTGTATGAATGTGATTGTATTTGCTTATTTTTACTGGTTATTATGCATATGATGTTAGTTGCAGTAAGTGAATGTATGTATTGCTCAGCTCATGATAATGCAAGAAGATAGAGATAAGTTGAAGTATTTTAGTAAGTTGTTTAAAGATTCCTTTACGTCTGTCTCTAATGACCATTTAATCACAATATAACTTCTGAGAAGTAGATTTTTGTACCGAGACATAGTCAACGCTAAGAGTGCAAATTCATAGTGGTAAGATATCGCAGAGAGGTGATATCGCACCGGCAGAGGAGCTGCAGTGTGCGATACTGCGAGCTGAGGGCTTAGCGTTGAGGGGAGGCTGGGTGTCTTGCGGTGCGCAGAGATGCGATAAGGTTGGGAATATTGTGAGTAAGTGGAAGTCGTGCGACGCGGGAAGAAACCGCGCGACTTGCGCGTGGAGAAGAATCGCAAGGCTAAAAGTGCTGCGAGTAGAAGAGGATGTGCGATGCACGGATATAGCTGACCTTGCGACCCATAAGTGGAGGAGAAGAAAAGTAGGATGTGCAGAACCTGGTCCAAGACACTTGAGTCTTGGCCAACCCATTAGATTCACGTCGGGTGAGACTTCAGATCGCTCCGCGGTTAGTCGCCGAAAGGGCCGATGAGTTTAGGGGGTTTGTTGATTGATTAGAGTAAACCCGGGTCTACCCATGCAATCAACAAAAACGAAGTAGACAACCAGGCTACACCCGAGCTCGAGGAAAGGCCAACCCAGAGCGACACTGTACCCACACCTCCATGGACTGCACTATACTTAGGAAGAAACGTGAGTTCGACACCATCGTGTATGACATGTCAAAAACATTCTAATAGTATAGGATCAGTGATTGTAGGAAGAAGGACCAAGATGGTGGGAAGATATGTAAAGTTATCTCTATCCATGGAAATGAGACTGAGGATCCCAAGGAATACGGTTTCTTGTGTGAAGCTGTTTGTAATGTCAAACAAACTATAGATGATGAGGTCAAGAAAGGTCAATTGGTGATGACTCTTTAGGGTTGCACACTAGATTGGTTCATGAAATTTGTACAAGTTTCTATGGGGACTCTAGAGAAAAAAATGGTTGAAGTTATAAAAGGATTGATTGAAGAATTCAGAAAATCGAAATCGAAGGCGCAATACATCCCAAAACTGAAAGAGATTAAGAAATATCCAAATGATACTATTTGGGATTTTGATCAAAGGTTTAATATGCTAATGGCAATGTTGGCTATCATGGGCAGACCCATGTTTACTGTGTTTAACCAACAACACCCCTAGCTCACTGGCCCTTTCGGTAACAGACCGCAAAGTGGCCTGAAGTCTCACCCAAAGTGATTCTAATGGGTTGGCCAAGGACTCAAGCATCTTGGACCAGGTTCTGTGGCATCCTACTTGCGACTTGTAGCTCTTCTAGCCACGAGGTCTCTTTCTCTACATGTCACGCGACTTCCCTGCTCGCGTCGCGTGATCTCCTAGCCTCGCAGCTCTTCTAGCCACGAGATTTCTCTCTTCCTGTCGCATGGTTCCCTTTCCACGTCGCGCAACTTCCACCGACTCACGATGAATCCAGCCTTATCACATCTCCGCGCACTAGGAAACACATAACGTCTTCCCAATGCTAAGTCCTTAACCTATGGTATCACGCACCGCATCTCCTCTGCCGATGCGGTATCGCCTCCCTGCGATATCCTACTCCCGCGGCTCAGCGCACTTAGCGTTGTTCATGTCGACTTGCAGGAATCAACATGACATGTTGTTTAACACTGCGACTAGTGACTGTTTCAAGCAAAGCATAAATGAACCCACATACAACATGCCAAAGACTTCAACTTATATCTATCCTTATATATTACTGCGAACTGAATAACGCATTCATACATTAAACTGTAAGCAAAGTCTTATATACTAACTGTTAGATGCTACAAGTAAACACAACACATAAATCAATCACATAACATTCGATTTTAACGTGGTTCACCTCTAGGATGGAATTTACGTCCACAAAACTGTGTTTCTATTATAGCTCAGGGGAAGGTAACACAGTTTTGTTGCACCGCATATGCAGCTTGATATGTTCTCTCTTAGATCTCTTCTCTATCTCTATATTGTCTCTCTTACAATATACTCTTCCCTCTCTGTCGATCCCTGTGGATCGTTACATGCATGCTCTATGAGCCAGCTACTAGTTACAGTAAGATACTACAGCTAATAACAGAACCAGAGCTCAACTCTATTACAATACAAGGTAGCTGTGAGCTAACAGACTCAATGGCTAACTAGCTAGCTGGATGGATTAAAATGCTCAAAATGCCAACCTTTTACAATACAAAATGCATCCCTTTATAGGCGGCCCGAAGGTCTCACCATTACAACACTGTGGGCCTGTCCCAACAGTAACCCAAACCCTAACTAGTGACAGTCAGTGTATCTGTACTTTGAGGTAGCCGCTATCCGTCACACCATAGATTTCTGCGGTCTTCCATGCTTCCCGGTGCTGATCATGGGTACTATGCACCGGTTCCCTTCACCACAGCTTCCTACAGTCTTCCATGCTTCGCAGCGCCGACCATGGGTACCGGCGCTGCTTCCCTTGCTATCCTTTGTCTTCAATGCCTCAGCCTCATTGCTCCTTTTCCTTTATGAGGGTAGCTGACCCCTCCTGTCTTCCACCGCTACCTTCAATGCAGTGGGTGAGCTCTCTCATCTCGGCCGCTCAAGTACCATCGTCTTCCTTGACTTCTCTATCTTAAAAGTCACGGTTTCCGGCTCTGCTCTGCAGCTGGAAACCTGCTACAGTGTCGTAGCTCTATCTTGTCTATCTTCCAAAAATGTTTGTCCATTAAACTGGCAGCTTCTTCTGTAGCTGTGGGACCATGCTCCAACAGTCCCCTAACACTTACTTGTGGCTCGTCCCCAAGCCACTACCAGCGGGCTTCTCCTGTTGTAGCTTCTCATTGGCTTCCTGCGAAGTCCATTGCAACCTGTCGCGAAGTCCTGCGACTTCCTTCTACATCACTTCGACACACTCTCGTGCTGATTCAAGCAAAGCTTGAATAATACTGGTGTCTTCTGTTAACTTAGTTCATAGGTTTCTCTTACCTTTCCTTATTGTTATGCTCGCAGTCTTGCCATTGCAAGACCTGCTGTCGCTGTGCCCACCATAAGGATTCAAATCCCTGGTATCACGAGAACTCCTTTCTATCTGGGTTAGAGCTCGTGCTATAAGGAAGATATAAATCTGTATCTTCCAGGCTTCTCAAAACATGCCGCTCGGCCTGGATCCCCCTATATGAAAGAGATACAAACCATGAATTCTGTTTCGAGAACAAGCCTTTGTCTGCATGCTGGAATTCTACCATTTGTTGGGTTTGCTGTCCTCTTCCACTTTCCTTCTTAGCAAGTTGCTCCAGGTATTCATGCACCCTCTGATCACCAGAGTTTCGCTTCTTTGCCTTAGCAATCTCTTGTTCTTCTCTTAGCTGATCAGATAGGTTGGCTTCCTTCTCCCGTTGCTGTCTTTTCCTCATTTTTACTTTCTTCCTCGCGGGAGATTTCTTCTCGTCATTCTTCTGCTCTGCTTTCTTATCTTCAATGATCGGCTCGTCTTTCTTCTTCTCGTTAGTAGAGATTTTGATGACATATTCTACATCCTGCGCTTGATTCCTCAGCCTTGGAAATTGTCTTACCTGTGATATTCCTAATTTCACAACCCTAGGTGGCGTCGTCATAGCGGACATACGGCCACCAGGGTCGAAATGTCTCAGCATGTCTTCTAAAGGTTCCTCCTTGGGTAGAACCCACTTGGTGGAATGTCTTGGGTGTGCAATGGCTTCGAACTCTGGGAATCACAGCACTCTGTAACTGGGTGAACTCTACACAGGAAACTCTGAACAGCTTACTCTATAGCTCTCAGGTTTTTGCAAGTGTAACCCTCTCGAATGAACACTTTCTGCTTTTATGCCGAAGGCAGCAATCCCGGACGCAACGGTCATCTTGACTGGACCCATCGGTCATCATAATTGCATGGACGATACCACACCCGTCATTCGATCCTCAATAAATGGTGAAATCTGATCACACTTCCCTCAAAGCGTGTGTATACAAGCGCCGGTCTCGTCGAAGATTTGCCAAATATGGAAACTTAATTATGCTGCAGCCAAATCTACGGTAAGGGATACCGGTCATTTCCTCATTAATGGCTTGTCAGAGGGCGATGTGACGGGCCCTCTTTCGGTTGCAAAACTAGATACGTGGCACGAGGAAACATCGCACTGCTGCGCTGAAACACCGCATCACCTGCGCAAACAAACAAGCGTTGTTTTTTTTTTTTTTTTCTCCAAGCCACTTATGACTTGCACAAAATGAACCGGCCTTATGCGATTCCTCATACTTATGATACCTTCCGGTGTAGACTAGTTCCCGGTGCGATGCCTCCTTTCAACTACACTGGACATCTGCACCACCATAAACTGGCTAAGCTAGGGCTGAGAGGTGGGGTGGCTATCAGTTTAGAGTTTAAGCCTACTGCCATTAATCAATGTGGGAAGAAGCTCCCCATTTAGCTGGCTAAGCTAAATGGCACCTCCCTCTGTAACTTGTAGTATCTGATATGGCCCCAGCCAATGCGTCTTGAACTTCCCTAGAAACTTAATGAATTTACTGTCATAGAGGAGTACTAGGTCTCCGATCTGGAAGGTCTTACTCTTAATGTGTCTGTCATGCCAAGCTTTTTCTTGTTCCTTCTGCACTTTCTGATGGAATTCGACAATGAATCTGTCTTCCTCTAAGGCAAGCAGCTGCGCTATCCTTTCCTCCACTGTGTCTGTATCAGTCATCCCGGTGATCTGATCGATTCGTAAGCTAGGAAGAGTATACTCCATAGGCATAACAACCTCCTGTCCATACACCAAGCTGAAAGGTGTGTGTCCTGTAAGTTTCTTTCATGTGGTCTTATACGCCCATAATACAGCATTAACTCAGAGGTCCCAATCATTCCTTTGGCTGTTGCAGATCTTAGTAAGAGCATTTTCTAAAATCTTGTTAAAGGCCTCCACCGTACCATTAGACTGTGGGTGGTAGGGAGTGCTCTTATGGTGCTGAATCTGGAATTCTTCTGTCAAGGCCTCAATGGTGCGATTCAAGAAATTTGTGCCTTGATCGCTCATCAAAATTACTGGGCATCCAAATCTACTTATGATGTTCTCAAAAAGGAACTGTGCGGCTGTAGCAGCATCGCAATTTCTTACTGCTTTGGCCTCTGCCCATCTGGTGAGGTACTCTGTTCCGGTGATAATATATCTCATGCCAGTGCATTTTCCTGGTGGGTTGATAGGACCCACAAAGTCTATAACCCACTTGTCAAATGCACGCAGTGTAACCTGTGGTCGTAGCGACATTTCATCATGTCGTGAGGGTTTTCCTACCCTCTGGCAGATATCACAGCATCTGCAAAAGTCCTTGGTATCCTTATGCAATGTAGGCCACCATATCCTGCGGCTAGGATTTTTTGCGCAGTCGAATTTCCTGCGAAATGACCTCCTGCGGTTCCTGAATGTGCCTCTCTGATAATAGAGTCTTTTTCATCCGGCATCACACATCTGCGCAAAAATTCATCCGGTCTTAACTTGTATAGGTGTCCTGCGATCAGGGTGAAGTCTGCTGCTTTAACAACCAACTGCTTCTTTTTCTGCTTATTAAACTCTTCAGGTGCTAATCCTGTAGTGAGAAAGTGAATAATATCAGCATAGTAGTCGTCTGTGATCTGGATAGAAAACAACTACTCATCTGGCAAATTATCCTCTAGGTTACTTGGCTCTTCTCCTGAGTCTATCCGCGATAGATGATCAGGTCCAGCATTCAATCTTCCTGGTTTAACAATGATTTCAAAATCATACTCCTGAAAGAGTAGTAGCCATCTGCAGATTCTCCCCCCTAACACTGGCTTATTAACCAGATAATTCAATGCAGAATGGTCAGTAAACATCTTGAATGAGGCACCCAATAGGTAGTGGCTGAAATTCTGCAACGTATACACCATATCTAGGCCTTCTCTTTCCGTTGTGGTGTAGTTCTTTTCTGCCGTCGACAGATTTCTACTGGAATATGCGATAGGATGATCAATATCCCCTTCTCATGGTTGCGTTAAAACAACCCCTAGTGTGATGCCAGATGCATCCACATGTACATGAAATGGCTTAGTCCAATCTGGAAATACTAGGATGGCCGCTGTAACCATCTTCTCTTTAAGTGTGTCTAGGATCTGTTGACATTCCTCATTCCATAGGAATTTTACATCTTTCTTTAGCAATTTCTCCATTGGTGCTGTAATCTTTGCGTAGCCCTTGATGAACTTTCTGTAATACCCGGTATGACCAAGTACTGTTCTCAGTTGCTTGACTGAGTTGGGTGCTGGAAGATTTACAATGATGGCAATCTTTGCGGGATCTACCATCAAGCCTTGTCTGCAAACAATGTGACCCAACAAAATACCAAATGGTGCACAAAATATACATTTCTTCAATTTTAGAGAAATCTGGTACTGCCTACATTTCTCTAACATCAGTCTTAAAACTCCTATATGCTTGTCAATTAGGCCGAATAAAGTCCAATCATCAAAATATACTTCTAGGAATTTATGGATGTATTCTTTAAATACAACAACTACTACTCTAGAAAATATAGCTGGTGCATTCTTAAGACCAAAGGGCATTACCGTATACTAGAAGGAACCCCATTCTGTTGCAAAGGTGGTCTTGGATCGATCTTCTGGATGTATTCTGATCTGATGGTAGCCTGAGAAGCCATCAGTAAAGGAGTAGACCTCTTGTCCCCCCACGTTGTATAATACCTCATCAGTGAACGGTGTCGGAAATGGATCGTAAAGTTATGCATCGTTGAGCTTGCGCAGATCGACACAGATCCTGATGTCTCCTTTGGTTTTCTTCTCTTTCACGACCATGGGTCTAACCCATTCGCTTTCTTCTATCGGCTCAATGATTCCTGCTACTAGCATCTTATCGATCTTGTCCTTTACTTTTTCTTTGTAGCGTGGATTTAATATATATGGATGCTACTTGAATGGTCTAGCATCCTCCTTCAATGGTATCCTCATGACTCCTAGGTCTCCAACTATTCCCTTCATCTCTGTGAACTTGGTGGGAAATAGGTCCTGATAGTCATGTAACAAGTCTGCAATCTGTCTGACTGTTTCATCGTTCCAATAGTCTCCAATAGAGGCAAACTTAGGTTCTGTGTCTATGCCAATATTGATTTTTTTTATCTTGATGGGCTCTGTAATTGCTAGAATTTCTAACTGTGTTCCCTCAACATCGTGAGTCCCTTCTGACTCGGGAATGTTGGTGTTGCGAGGATCTTCATCCTCCTCCTCTAGTTCAGATGCAAAATTATAACACTCTAACGCCTTTTTTAGCTGGATAGCCCACTCAGGTTGAGCTGGCACTGATGTGGTACAGTCCTCAAATATCTTACTCTTTATTATATCTAGGGCCTGATCAACACTTGGATACTCAGATTCAAAAGCGAAGGTGAGTAGGAAGCTGTCTATCATTAGTGGCCATGTAGTTGTTCCTTTGCGTAGTTCAGTCTCTGTATACAAGTTCCTTGGAACTGTATCCAAAGTATGAATGAATCGGTGAACCCATTCATTCTTGGGAATGTTCGACCAGCTCTGTTCGCATGTCTGAATATGTGCTCTGGGGTCACTCTCTCCTGTGTATTTCTGCTGGACATACTCCCTACTGACAGAAAATCTGATCGCCATCAATCTTTTAATATCATCCCATGATGTGATGTTCTCTTTATGTGCATACCACCATCTTGCAGGTGTGGCTCGTACTGCAAGGTCCATAGCTACGATCCTCTGCTCATGAGGAATCTATTGTTCAAACTGCTCAAGGAAGTCTTGGATATCTGTTAGACCATGAAATGATGGAATCTCATTGATCTATGTGCCAATCCATCGCAATGACTTAGTCAAGTACGCGCATCTACGCACTGAGACTTCATGAAGTCTATTCTGCCAGTTCTCTAGACCAACATCTGAATCCGATGCGTATGAGCTGTCACATCGCCAACTAATGTTCCCTTATTCAGTCGGATTGACGTAGTCGCTCTGGTTTGTGGTCATATGATAGATACTTTCCATGTTATGTTCCTCCTCCTCTGCTCGGATAGGTTCGATATATCTAGGACCCTAAAAGGGATCCAACGGCACGATGACCCGGATCTGCGCGTCCTCAAAGGTCATTTGTCTTCTCTTTAGGTCGATAACAGCCATGTTACCGATCGCCCAATCAATGCCTAGTAGTGCTGGATACGGTCTACTATCACCAATGATTTCTATAACTTCAAAGTCCGCGAAGCTGCGAACTCCATCAATGTCAACTGGTACCTACTGTAAACGACCCAGAGGTGATACTCACTGCTGATTAGCTAATCTCAGATGGATAGGTGATCTGATTAACTTAGGGCTACCCATCTGTTCCCATGTCTGCTTAGTCAGAACATTCATGTCCAATCCTAGATCTAGGATCACTTCATCCATTTCAAACTCTCCAACCTGCGTTGTGAGTCGCATCTCTCTTCCTGTTCTTGTATGTCCTGTAATATTATGAATAGCACGCGGTGTACTGCTCATGGAAGAAGATGGCTGACAATGATCTATGATGCACTGAAGTTCTGTGATAGCTTGTTCATTTCTTACAAGTTTTAAACAACTCCGCAGGAAGGAATGTACACTTCATTTCATCTCGTCCTCATCACATCTTTCTGATGTGGTAGCCTGCGATGTCTGTACAAGGCTATCGCCACAAGGTGCTTGCTGCCGTACGCCCCTAGACGGCGGTACCTGCGACTCTGATTGCATAAGTTCATCAAAGAAATCCTTAGCTTCTTGAAATGTCTGTTTGTTCTTATGCAAGTCGAGTGGTGTTGCTTTACTAGGAGCTCTACGTACCCACTCCTGCCCTGTGTTCTTTTCTGTCTCCTGCGATGTCCCACTGGTAGAAACACCGCTACGAGTCACAATATTGACTCTTGGTTCTGGCTCTTTCTACTCAACAACAATAAGCTGGATGTTCTGGTGTACTGTTGGTTTAGGTTCTCTGATCTTAGCTATCAAGGTAGGGCACTCCTCTATAGTATGATCATACGATTTGCAGTAGTTACAAGTGGTAGTGGGGCTCTGACAGTCCCTAGCATAGTGTCCTACAACTCCGCAGTTGTAACAAGTAACTGGTCCGCGACCATGGCCAAAACCTTCTCCTCGTGCAAAGCCTCCTCCACGGCCTCGTCCTCTGAATCCTCCTCCATGGCCACCGTAATCCGGATCAGGTTGTGGTCCTGCTACTGGACCTTGTGTCTCTGACTGGACTCTGTACAAGTCTTGCTTTGCTCCAACCATGAGATCATAGGCTCTGCAATCATGTTCATCGTGGCCTACAGACTTGTAGAAGACGCAGTATAAGTTCTTGGGTGTCTGCACATACTTCTGAAGTAGGGGGAACTGGTGAGGTAGATGTCCTCGTGTTTTGCATATTTCACACAACGGTCCGTGGGTCTGTGGTAAGGGGTTAGGATCCCCTGTTGCTATATATTCTACAAAGACTGGGAAATTGTCTTTACTATGGCCTTGTGATTTACATTTTATGCACCATATGTCTTGCGCAACTTCTTTCCCTTTCTTAAGTTCATGCAACTGTAATGTGAGATTATCCAACTGGTTTTGTAAGGTTGCCATGCCTGTACTGCTCTCAGCTAGAGGTGAAGCCTCTAGTTTCATCGCCATCTCCAATGCGTCATCTTGCGTCTGGAGTTTCTGCTGCATTAACGGCAGTCTGATGTAAGGGAGCAGTGCTGCAATAAACCATTCCTTATGCTGCTCCAGCGCGAACTCAAAACTGACTTGGTCGATAAGGGCTTTGAATTTCTGATCAAAGTCCCACACCGACTCTGTAGGTAGATGCTTGATGTCTTTGAGTTCTGTAATACACTGTGACTCAGACTTAGGTTTCTTAAACTCTTTAATCATGGCGGTCTTGACCTGGGAAAGTGTCCTGGGTACTGTGGTATACTTTATGTACCATGTTAATGCTCGATCTTTTAGTGTGGTGACTAACTGTACAAGTTTAGGGTTATCGTCATTGATTGTTTTAATGGTCCACATGGCTTCACATAGAAACCAATGCTTCTCTGGGTCTTCTGCCCCTGTTCCCTTAAAAATAGGTAGCTTCATATCATCCCCCATTCTATTTCTATGTGGTGGATGTTGATTCACTGTGGTACTACCACTCGGCGGTGGAGGTGGAGGTGATGTAGCGGTGGTAGGTACTACCTGTGAGCTACTGGATGGAGTTCCTACGGGATTGTTCTGAGTCCCGGTCTATTTCTGTGGGGTGTAAGGGTGGTAAGGGATACCCTCCTTGGTTCCTTCTGTGGTACTATGAATTTGTTGTCTAATACTATCTGAACTGTCTTCAAATATTGGAGATATGAAATCTACTTTATACTTCTTTCCACTTCGTTTTCTTCCAATGTCATCAAAATCACTTTCAAACTCTTGTGACATTACTATTTCTACTTATTCATCTGAAACTAGATCCATTGTTCCTTTTTCATGTAATAGCATCTTAATGGACAAGTTTAAAGATCTTAGGTACTTACCACGATATCCTTTGAAGAATTAGCACTCAGCCTCACTGAAGCTTTTCGTCTAGTCAACTGCAAACTCTGTGACGAAGCCTCCTAACACACTCACAAGCCAGAAGTCTACTGCTCTCATGAGGGGATTATCAAGGTTCTCCACGGTCTAAATCAACTCCGGTGTCCAGACAATGTCTCTTTTATTTTTGAATATGCCTGTATCGGTCAACTTTGATAACCAGTCGTAAAGCTCGTTTCCAAAGGTCGTAAAAAATATCGCATGGATATCTGTAAGGACACATTTATGTAACCAGGCCTCTATGTTTAGTTTAGGACTCCTATTCTCTTGTTCGGAAAACTCTTTCAGGTTAGACCAAACCCACTCGTTGAGTTCGTCTCTAGTAGGGCGCCACCAGAACATCAGTGCTTAGTTTGTTCAAAACCGGCAACGGAACCAATTTTTGGCTATCATGGGCAGACCCGGGTTTACTGTGTTTAACCAACAACACCCCTAGATCACTAGCCCTTTCGGCGACAGACCGTGAAGCGGCCTGAAGTCTCACCCGAAGTGATTCTAATGGGTTGGCCAAGGACTCAAGCATCTTGGACCAGGTTCTGTGGCATCCTACTTGCGACTTGCAGCTCTTCTAGCCGTGAGGTCTCTTTCTCTGTGCGTCACGTGACTTCCCTGCTCGCATCACGTGATCTCCTCGCCTCGCAGCTCTTCTAGCCGCGATATCTCTCTCTTCCCGTCACACGGTTCCCTTTCCACGTAGTGCAACTTCCACCGACTCGCGATGACTCTAGCCTTATCGCATCTCCGCGCACCAGGAAACACGTAACTTCTTCCCAACGCTAAGTCCTTAACCTATAGTATCATGCACCTCAGCTCCTCTGCCGATGCGGTATCGCCTCCCTGCGATATCCTACTCCCGCGGCTTAGCGCACTTAGCGTTGTTCATGTCGGCTTGTAGGACTCAACATGACATGCTGTTTAACACTGCGACTAGTGACTGTTTCAAGCAAAGCATAAATGAACCCGCATACAACATGCCAATGACTTCAACTTATATCTATCCTTCTATATTACTGCGAACTGAATAACGCATTCATACATTAAACTGTAAGCAAAGTCTTATATACTAACTGTTAGATGCTACAAGTAAACACAACACATAACTCAATCACATAACACTCGATTTTAACATGGTTCACCTCTAGGATGGATGTTACGTCCACATAAATGTGTTTCTATTATAGCTCAAGGGAAGGTAACATAGTTCTGCTGCACTGCATATGCAGCTTGAGATCTTCTCTCTTAGATCTCTTCTCTATCTCTATATTGTCTCTCTTACAATATACTCTTCCCTCTTTGTCGATCCCTGCAGATCGTTACATGCATGCTCTATGAGCGAGCTACTGGTTACAGTAAGATACTACAACTAATAACAGAACCAGAGCTCAACTCTATTACAATACAAGGTAGCTGTGAGCTAACAGACTCAATGGCTAACTATCTAGCTGGATGGCTTAAAATTCTCAAAATGCCAACCTTTTACAATACAAAATACATCCCTTTATAGGTGGCCCGAAGGTCTCACCATCACAACACTATGGGCCTATCCCAACAGTAACCCAAACCCTAACTAGTGATAGTCGGCATATCTGTACTTTGAGGTAGCCGCTATCCGTCACACCATAGCTTTCTGTGGTCTTCCATGCTTCTCGGCGCTGGTCATGGGTAATATGCACCGCTTACCTTCACCATAGATTCCTGCAGTCTTCTATGCTTCCCAGCACTGACCATGGTTACCGGCGCTTCTTCCCTTTCTATCCTTTGTCTTCAATGCCTCAACCACATTGCTCATTTTCCTTTATGAGGGTAGCTGAGCCCTCCTGTCTTCCGCCGCTGCCTTCAATGCAGTGGGTGAGCTCTCTCATCTCGGCCGCTCAAGTACCGTCGTCTTCCTTGACTTATCTATCTTAAAAGTCACGGTTTTCGGCTCTGCTCAACAGCTGGAAACCTGCTACGGTGTCGTAGCTCTATCTTGTCTATCCGCCAAAACTGTCTGTCCACTAAACTGGTAGCTTCTTCTGTAGCTGCGGGACCCTACTCCAACAAGCAAGATTCATCTTTGAGATGAACGATATTCAGCATAAGGAATGGTTCATCATGACGTTATTATCTCATATAAGACTACCATTGATGCACCAAAATATTGAGACATAGAGAGAGGCTCTAGAGATTGCGATGAAGTTAGAAGCTTCACCTTTTAGTGAGAATGCAGTGGGCATGACTCAGATCTAGACATAGTTGGAAAACTTGATGCTCCAATTGCAAGATATTAAGAAAGGAAAAGAGAACCACAAGGAAGTTGGGTGTACTCGATGTCGTACAGATGGACATACCAAGGATAATTTCTCGGACTCTCGAAACTACCTGTTTTTGGGAGAACCGAACCCATTAATTTGTCATGGTATGCCATGGTGTCATATTTTTTAAGTTTACGGGCATCAAAATGAATATCACAGATATATGCAAAAGAGGGTTATGAAGCTGATGAACTTATACTGTACATTATGTCAGTTTGTTGGGCACGAAGATAAGGATTGCCATCCATACGATCTACTCCAGGAAATAAAAATGGAAATGTACTATGTGAAGGGATAAGACCATCTAATGGTATAGAAACCACAACCATAAGAATAGGTGGTACAATCTCGACCTCAATTACAATTCATACTGCAACCACAACCGTAGATGGAATTTGTACTGCAGCCAAAATTACAACCACAGTTTTTATGATGACTACAGTATACTATTAGATGCAGATAACTTCTCAGAAGCCACAATATGTTCAGCCGGTGCAGTATGTTCTGCAGCAACTAAATCCCCTACAACATCAATTCAATCAATCGGAGTATTAGTAACAAGGAGGATTCTACAGAGGATTCTGAGGAGGACAAGGTGGAGGCTTTCATCGAGGAGGAGGAAGAGATCGCCTACCAGTGCAATGTTATAGATGTAGAGTACTTGGACATTATCAGAGAGATTTCCCACAATTGCAAGAGTAGTGTATGTCTTGTATCGCTGCCGATCACAGTATTGAGAAATGCCCACAACTGATCATGAAGTGGAAGGAAAGGAATGTTCCGCAGCTGCAGAATCAGAATCAGAATCAATTGGAGAATAAGAATCAATTGTAGAACTAGAATCAACTTTAGAATCATAATAAGAATGCAAATCAGAATGTGAATCAACCTATGAACCCACTGATGAACCAGAATTAGGGACCAATTGTTACGACGATTTCAACAGAACCAAGAATGCAAGATGTTGATGTTGTTTTCATTACTCATGGAGGTGCGATGGAATAAGAAGATGGCTTGCGTCCACAGATTTGGTTGGCTGGAAAGAATAAGGTTTAGTTTGATGTCGACACTAAGAGAGAAACATTTTTTGAAACAAGGGATGCAATAGAAAGAGATACTAGCAAGTTACCTATTTGTGAAATTCCTACCACTTTTGATTCAACTTCAATAGCAAGACCATCGCGATAGCATGGTACCTTGCAAAACGTATTTGAAAGTTGTTTTTCACTGGAGAAATATCCCGATGATATTGTCGATATTGAAAGTGTGTTGAATCGACCACCCAAGGCACTGAAAGAGTCGGCAGTGAACTCTCTACATATGAAAATAATGGAAAAGAGATACGCATGAACATTCATATTAGGTACTAGTGGGTATATTCAGTTATCCTGGATCTAGGCTAAAAAAATTCAATCTTATTACTAGGAAATCATGGAAACAGATGGGGATCCCAACACTGAGTTGGTCCCCTGTGTAGCTAGGGCTGGTTAACTAGGCCAAAGTGCAACTGATTGGATGGGTTCCACACCTTGCGGTGGAAGTTGAAAAGATGAAGAATTACACCGATTTTGATGTCATTGAAGTTTTTTATGGGGGAGGCTCCTATCCTACATTATTGGGGATTGGATGGGACAATGACAGTTTGGCAGTGGTTACTTTTAAGAAGCACGTGATGACCTTTGAAAATCAAGACATCAGAGTCATCACTCTGATGGATCCAACTGAAGGGAACATGTATGTTGAACCAGTGAGGCACAAAGCTATAAAGGGATTGGATCTTGCATATAACATTTCAGAATATTACATCCATCCGATTGTCGATGATAAGATCGATCGATGAATCTCTAGCTCGATGTCTTTTGACTCTAACGATGCTTTATAAAACTAGCAGAATCAAATGCATGAGGTATCCCTTCGAAAGTGTGGACTGATTATGCAGTCATTGTGACGAGTCACGATTGAGACTATTGAATTACTAGTATATGAAGAACTACCTGAGTTGTCTGAATTCCTATTGGAATTTGAATATAAGGCATCAGAATCACAATGGTTGTTGGCATTGGATGAGGAATTGAAGGTTACTCCAGCATGTTGTTTGGAGACCCATAAGAATTAAATCACTGGATGGTCACAGTGTCGCATATGGATGATAGTTCTCTTTAGAGACACAGAAGTGTACCACGTTGGAAGGTAATATGGGTGAAATAAACCTAGTGATCATTTGATTGAGTGTTAGACCTTATGGGAATCATGAACATAGGATGAGTGAGTCCATGCCTTTTTCCATACGTTGGATGAGATGTCACGATAATGGTATGTATCAGCCGAGTTTCACAAATAAATTACTATTTAGGAAGAGTTGATGGTTCGTTTCAATCACAACTTTAGTTTCACGAACACTGATCCAACTATTCATGATGCACTACAACACATCAGTGATTTTTTCCTGAAGGTAGTACCGGTTTCATACCCCATGGATCCGCATGTGCATTGTCAGATTCAGGAAATGATGGAATCTAATAATGTGACTAGAGGACCCAAGGACAATGATGATCCACAGAACATCAATATTCTAAAAATAGAAGGGATTTGGGATGTCATAGCACCTGACGTACCGACGGATCCAATGAATCAGTCATTGAAAATTCAGAAGGTCAACATTGGGACAGAGGAGAACCGAAAGTTTGTGAATGTTGCGGACTATTGGGATGAAGATACCATGGCAAAAATCGCAGATATGTTGCATCAATTTCAATATTTGTTTCCTACCAAGTTTTCTGATATGAAGGGAATACTAGGAGATTTAGGAGAGATGAAGATCCCACTGAAGACAGATATGAAACTTGTAAGGCATAGGCTGTATCACCTTAATCCTCAATACAAGGAAATGGTCAAATCTAAGCTCAACAGAATGCTAGAGGCTGGTGTAATTGAGCCAGTTGAGGAGTCAGAATGGATCATTCCTATGGTGGTCCAAGATAAGAAGACAAGTGAGGTTTGTATTTGTGTCGACCTTAAAAAATTGAATGATACATGTGTTCATGAGCCATTTCTGAAACCATTCACTGATGAGGTGATAGAAGGAGTGGGAGGTCAAGAAATGTATTCCTTCACGAATGGATTTTCTCGTTATCACCAGATCAGGATTTTGCAAAACAGGATCACCACAAGATGACATTCGTTACTAAATGGGGTTGTTTTCAGTACACTATGATGTCATTTGGATAAATAATGCGCCTGCAATATTTTCACAGGTTGTTGTCACCACATTCAAAATTTTTATTCAGAAGTTTATGTAAGTTCATATGGATGACTAGATAGTTTATGGATTGATTAGGAATCATTTGGAAAACATGCGAATGATGCTTGAGGGATGTCGACAGCATCAGATAGTGCTGAACTCAAAGAAGTGTATTTTTTGTCCACCTTTTAGGATGTTGTTAGGGTGCATCATTTTCAAGAAAGGAATATTGGTTGACCTAGCAAATATTTATCTTATTTTAAGCTTTCCACTGGCTACAAATTTGAAGCAACTAAGAGAAACACTGGGGCACACAGGATAATACTACAAGTTCATCCATTGTTATGCTTCGATCATAGATCCTATAGAGAGGTTTTTCAAGAAAGACGGGGTATTTGTATGGAGTCAAGAATGTCAAAGCAGTTTTGAGACACTAAAGGGAAAAATGGCTTCTGCAACAATACTAGGTTTTCCTGATTGGAATAAGGAGTTCCATGCCCATGTGGATGCATCGTCAGTCTCATTGGGTGTGGTGCTAGCACAAACAGGGTAAGGATATCTTAATCACCCAATAACTTTTTCTACCTGGAATCTATCGTCTATGAAGAAAAATTATACAACCACTGAGAGGGAAGGTATGTCGATGATATATGCACTACAAAAGTTTCTCCATTACCTATTGGGAGGTCATTTCAATATGTTCACAAACCATTCTTCTTTGAAATACCTGGTCAATAATATTTTGTTGGGGGGGAAGATATTTCACTGGCTACTTCTCTTTCAGGAGTTTGATTTTGAGATAATTGTGAATTCGGGTCGCTTGAACGCCGGCCCAAATTATTTATCCTGAATTGAGACAGGTGAGGAACCAAAAAACATTGAAGATGGATTTCTAGATGTGAAGTTGTTCAACGTTGACATGGTTGATCATTAATATGAACAAATAATTTAGTTTTTCTATTATATTTTTATCTTTCAAGCTATCATTATGATCTTAGGATCTTTAACTGAGAGAATAACATGCACATCAATAAAACACAAGAGACAAGAGACAAAAAGAATTTTCCTCAGGGAAACCATAAAGGAGAAAACCCCACAACTTCCTTAGAGATAGAATCAGCACCAAAAGTAAAACCTGAAAACATAAAGATGATCTCCCGACAGTAGTAGTCTCTCTCTTATCCCCACAACTTCTCCTCTCACTCATGCGCCCCAATGAGTGAGTTTGTGTGTGATAAATAGAGAGGCTCACTCTCTATTTATATTCTTTCGTTCATTTGAAATCCACTCCAACATGTTGGCCTCACTTAACAATTACTTACTAGAGCCGACATCTCTAGGAGTGTCTAATAACCCTAGTGCCCCACAACTTATGGGGACTTTTCCTCCTCCGACCAACAAGGAGGTTTATCCTTAACACAATGGTGGGGACTATTTCCTCAACTTATAATAACTCACCTAGGGTTGAATTCTCTAGGATAGTCTAATAACCCTAGGGCCCCACAACTATGGGGACTTTAACCCTTGACCAATATGAGGGTTACCCACAATGACTTGACATGACTTATTTATATTATAGAAACTTCCCAGAATAAACATCGGGGTATGAAATGACTCAATTACATTACAGACACATCCCGGAATAAACATCGGGGTACAATACATAATATATACAGCTGAATACATTCCAAAGTTACAATTACATCAACATTTTTGCAATGGGAGAAGCACCAGAAGAGCTTACTACAAATCCGAAGAAGAAGTTGGTTGTCGAGGTCACGGATTTCCAATTGATTGATGGACAACTCTATAAACTTGGACCAGATGAGATCCTAAGGAGATGTGTCCTTCCACGTGAACAAGGGAATATATTAGAAGAGGAACATGGGGAAGTTTCTGGTGGACACTATGGAGGTTGTGCTATCGCTAGGAAGGTGCTTTGTGCATGGATTTGGTGGCCCAACCTTCATACTGATGTGACATATTATGAATGGACTTGTGATGTCTGGAAAAGAACTAGAAAACCTTTAAGGAGGGATGATATTCCATTGGTACCTCAGGTGACGTTACAACCATTCCATAAATGGGATGTGGATTTTGTGGGACCAATAAACCCACCTAGAAAGAGAACAAGTGCGCGGTACATAATTACAGGGATAGACTATTTGACAAGATGGGAAAAGGCTACACATGTTTTAGATTACACCACTACGACATTAGTGAGATTTTTGTTTGAAAACATTGTTACTCAGTTTGGATGTTGAAGGATATTGATGAGAGACCAAGGGAGTGTTGATGTGATTGTAATTTTGGAATGTATTCACTTGTACTTCTTATGTATTGTAACCCAATGTTTATTCTGAGATGTATTTGTAATGTAATTGAGTCATGTCATGCCCCGAGGCTCCTATCGAGAGTTTCTATAATGTAAACAAGTCATGTCAAGTCAAGGTGGGTAACCCTCCTATTGTTTAAGGGTTAAAGCCCCTGCAGTTTCGAGGCACTAGGGTTATTAGACTCACCTAGTGAATTCGGCCCTAGTTGGGTTTAGTCAAGTCAATAATTACTATAAATAGAGAGATATCCTCTCTATTTATCACACACTCACACACACTCAGTTGTAGCGCATAGCTGAGGAAGAGAAAGACACTGGGGCAAGGAATAAAGAGGTTACTGCTGTCGGGAGATCATCTTACTGTTTTTGGGTTTCACTTTTGGTGTTGATTCTATCTCTGAGGAAGTTGTGGGGTTTTCTCCATTTATGGTTTCCATGAGGAAAAACACTATGTTCATTGTCTCTTGTGTTTGATTGTTGTGCTTGTTTTTCTCTCAGTTAATGATCCTAATGTTATGCTAGCTTAATGTTAAAAATCTAACATGGTATCAGAGCTAACCTAAGAAGAAGACATTGTGCATCTACGGGAACCAGGGATTCCTACTTTCTGGATCTCTCTCCACATATTTTCAACAAAATAAGGGTGGAATAACTCTCCTCCCTAGGGCACATCTTTTTGTCAAAGTAGAATCCAATTCTAAGGGTTTTCAGTTTTGCACCCAACACTACTACCAAAAATTAGGGCTTTTCACAAAAGTGGAATTTTTCAGTGAGCCAAGGCCTAGATTGATATCCTCCCCAAAATAGAAGTTAGGTATCAAATTCAAAGCATTTGGTTGGACATAACTTTGGAAAATAAAAACCCTAATCTGCTCCTAAACTGGCACTATAGGATTTCAGCTCCAAATCCAAATTCGACATCTTGACCTGGTAAGATCTAAATATTTTGTATTTCCATTTGAGGTTCTCATTTAAGATGTCTCATCATACCAAGATTAATGAAAAGCTTGAGGGATCTGATAACTTCTAATCTTGGAAGTATAGGATTTCCCTGGTCCTGGAAGAAAATGAGTTGGACTCCTATATCAGTGAGGGGGTTCCAGTTCCATAGGGAGATGAGGCCAAGGCCATACATAAGAAGAAGTTGGTTATGGAAAAGAGGATCATTGTTGATTCTATCAAGGATCACCTCATACCACAGGTGTCCTCCCTCAAGACACCTAAATACATGTTTGATGCCCTAACCAAATTGTTTGAAGGGAAGAACATCAATCATAAGATGACTCTAAGGAACCGGTTGAAGAATGTAAAGATCTGAAATGAGGAGACCATCCAGTCATACTTCACAAGTGTCTCCCAGATCAAAGAAAAGATGGAAGCAGTAGATGAAGAAGTGGAGAATGTAGAAATTGTGATGACAACCTTGAATGGCCTCCCTAGGTCATGGGATTCTTTCATCCAAGGAATCTGTGCTAGGAAGAAGTTAGTCAAGTTCAGTAGACTGTGGGAAGAATGTTCACAAGAAGAAGCTCGGATAGCATCTCGAAAATAAAAGATGGGAAGTGAAGATCAAGCTCTCATAGTACACTCCAGGAAAGGAAGAAGGGAAAATCATCATCATCAAGGTAAGCATTCTCATCAGAAAAATAATCATGTAAGAAGGGATCCATTCAAACTCAAATTTTATACATGCGATGAAATAGAACACTTTGCTAGAAATTGTCCCATGAATAAGTATGGATCCAAGAAGAAGAAAAACTCCAAAAGAATACATCATGCTCACACTGTTGAGGATGATGATCCTCCCAGAAAGAAAGTAAAAGAAGAAAGTGAAGACTCTTCAAGTGAATATGAATATGTTCTAATCTCCACTCTCATGGGAACTATCACTCATGGAAGAAAAGATTGGCTTATTGACAGTGGGGCTTCCAAACACATGACAGGTTTCAAGGAATCCTTTGAGAAACTATTCGAACATAATTCACCCCATAAGGTGAAACTTGGGGATGACTACCAATATCCCATAAAAGGTAGTGGTGAATCATCCTACAAGCTAGACTCCAGAAAGTCTATGAAGATGAAGGATTTCTTGTTTGTACCATGACTAAAGAAGAATATTCTATCCATATCGACACTAGATGCAAAAGGTATGATGGTTGCATTTGTAGATGGCCAAGTCCTCATGTAGTCAAGAGGAAATACTATTGATAATGCAATACTGATTGGAGAAAAAGAAGGAGGATTATACAAATTGGAGGGTCATCTAGAACAAGCATTGATCCATGACACAGTAGAGCCAAATGAACTTTGGCACAGAAGGCTTGCACATGTGCCTTACAGAGCACTACCACTTGCAAGCAAATATTTTGAAGGTCGTCCAAAAATTCAAGCAAAACATGAAGGGGTCTGCAAAGGATGTGTGAAATGAAAGAATACAAAGAAGACATTTCTAAGTAGCGAGAGCAAGGAAAAAGGAATCTTGGAAATCATCCACTCTGATGTATGCAGACAAATGTCATCAAGTTCACTAAGCGGGTATGTATACTATGTTTCTTTAATTGGTGACTTTTCTAGGAAGACATGGATTTACTTCATAATGAACAAAGATGAAGTTTTCAACAAGTTCAAGGAATTCAAAGCCTTGATTGAGAACCACACAGAAAAGAAGATCAAGACCTTTCGATCAGACAATGGTGAAGAATTCATGTCAAATGAATTCAAAGACTTATGCAAAGAATCAGTGATTAAGAGGGATTTATCCACTCCATATAATCCACAATAGAATGGGGTTGTATAAAGGAAGAATAGAAATATCATGGAAGCTTCAAGAGCAATGCTTCATGATCAGGATCTTCCCATGAATCTATGGGCAGAAGCTGCTAGAACATCGGTGTATGTACAGAACCGTACTCCACATAGAGTACTTGAGAATAAGACACCTGAAGAAGTCTTTTCCAGAAAGAAACTAGAAGTCAACCATCTCAAAATATTCGATTGTCCAGTGTACATACACATTCCAAAAGAGAAGAGAATGAAACTAGATCCTTCAGGAAAGAAGGGTTAATTTGTGGGATACTCTGAAAGCTTGAAGGCTTACAGAATATACTTCCGAGGATTCAAGAAGATTGACATCAGCAGGGATGTGACATTTGATGAAGACACAACTAACAACAAATCCAAAAAGAGACCTACTAAAGATCCTGAAGAAGCAGAAGCACCCAGAATTCATGTACAACCATGAATGAAGAAATTCAAGAAGAAGATCGAGAATTTGAAGAACCACAAAGACCTGTAGATCCACCTCAGGAGAAGAATCCTCACAAGAGGAAACCGGCTTGGGTACGAGAAATTATCCAAGGTGCGGAAAGATATGGGGATCCAGAAGAGAATAACAAAGAAAGAAAGAGAACTAGATCCTACTCTGGATATTTAGCTTTACTATGTGACTTTATCAATGAAGAACCTTCCAATTATGAAGAAGCGGCAGAATGGAAAGAATGGAACAATTCTATGATCAAAGAGTATCAATCGATCATGAAGAATGATGTTTGGGATGTTGTCCCAAGAACAGAAGGGAAGTCAGTTGTAACTTCCAAATGGATCTACAAGATCAAGCATGCTGCAGATGGTAGCATAGAGAAATATAAGGCAAGATTCGTGGCTTGAGGTTTCTCCCAGAAATAAGGAATAGGCTATGAAGAAACCTTTGCACCTGTAGCCAGATACGATTCCATCAGATCAGTACTTGCTCTAGCTATAGTGATGAAATGGAAGATACACCAAATGGATGTCAAGACTACTTTTCTGAATGGTGTAGTGGAAGAGGAAGTGTATGTAGAATAGCCACTTGGTTTTGAGACACATGACAGGGAGTCTCATGTGTGCAGATTGAAGAAAGCCCTGTACGGTTTGAAACAGGCACCTAGGACATGGTATGGTAGAATTGAAAGCTTTCTATCCAGTTTGGGCTTTACCAAGAGTAAAGCAAATTCCAACCTTTACTACAAGGTTGAATATGGCGACCCAGTGATGCTCCTACTATATGTAGATGATCTGTTTGTAACATGCATGGATGGGTTGATTACTGATATGAAGAGAAATCTTGCTATTGAGTTAGAAATGAAGGACTTGGGTATGATGAATTATTTTCTAGGCATGGAGGTGTGGCAGAATGCAGATGGAATCTTCCTCGGAGAAGGCAAGTATGCAGTAGAGATCCTAAAGAGGTTTGGGATGATGGACTGCAAGGCCATGACCACACCTATGGCATCAAACCTAAAACTATTGGGTGATGCTTCATAAGATACGGTTGATGCTACTATGTATAATTAGATGATTGGGTCCTTGATGTATCTGATGAACATGAGACCAGACATTTGTTTTGTTGTGAACACCTTGAGCTAGTTCTTGACAGATCCAAGACATGTTCACTTCATTTCTGCCACAAGCATATTCTGAGGTACTCGAGGGGTACAATTGATTATGGGCTCAAGTATGAGGAAAATCAGAAGATTAACTTGCAGGGTTATGTTGATTCAGATTGGGTAGGTAGTGCCATTGATAGGAAGAGCACTTCAGGGTGTTGCTTCAGTATGGGATCAGGTGTGATCTCTTGGTTTAGCAGGAATAAATCCTGTGTGGTACTAAGTACAGCTGAAGCAAAGTATGTCGTAGCTTGTTCATCTAGTTGTCAGGTAGTATGGCTATAGAAGCTAATGTCTGATTTATTTAATCTCCAGATGGATGCTACTTGTATACATTGTGACAACTAGAGTTGCGTGAAGTTGTCATAGAATCTAGTGATCCATGACAAGTCAAATCATATCGAGATCAAGTATCACCATATCAGGGATATGGTGCATAGGAGAGCAGTGAAGCTCTGGTATGTTGCGATGGAGGAACAAATAGATGATGTGTTGCAAAGCCATTGGCTAGGGTGCAGTTCAAGTACTTCAGGGAGAAGCTTGGTGTTCTCTAGATTGAGGTTTCCTCCAAGGGGAAATGATGAGACCCAGAGCCATTATGACATGGTGAGAGGATTGGTTCCTTCCATGGTCAGATGTAAGGGCTAAGCCATTCTATCATGGTGAGAGGATTGGTTCCTTCCATGTCATATGTGAGTGCTGAGCCATTCTAATATGACTGTAGGATTGGTTCCTACATGATAAGAAGTAAGAACTGAATACCATTCTTGGAATGGAGGCACTTGGTCAGTTACCAGGAAATCTCAGGCTGGGACTGAGGGCCATTCTGATGTGACTATAGGATTGGTTCCTACATGATCAAATGTGAGTGTAGATCCCTTCTGACATTGGTTGTCAGATGTAAGTGCAGATCCCTTTCAACATGAATGATTGGTTCCTTACATGGTCGAATATAAGTGTTGATCCTTTTGGACATTGGTTGTCAGATGTAAGTGCAGAGCCTTTCGGCATGGACGATTGGTTCCTTGCATGGACGAGTGTAAGTGCTAAGCCTTTTCGACATTGGTTGATGTATGTGAGTGCTAGGCATTTCTGATAGGGTTGTGGAAGGTGTTCCCACATGGTCATATGTGAGTGCTAGGAATTCCTTTCTGATATGATTATAGGATTGGTTCCTACATGATCAGATATAAGTGCTTGGCAGGCCATTCTGACTTAGGGTCAGATATAAGTGCTGGAAGAAGACCTACATGGAGGCTAGGCCTACAACTAGCATGAAAAAGGGCTGGCTCTGTATAAATTCCTGTGATGAGAAGAATCATGAGATAGCACCCATGAAGATCTAGTGATGATGATCCAGCAAAGATGATCCAGATCCAGTGATGATGCTCCAGAGATGATCCAGATTGAGGGATGATCCAGATCCAATGATGATGATCCTGATCGAGTGATGATCCATATCCAGAAGAAGATGACTTGAATATGAATATGACTTGAAGAAATAGATGACTTGAAGATGAAGATGACAAGGACTTGATAATGATCTAGATGATACAGAGAAGAAGAATTGTGCTGATAAATTGTGTCGAGAGAATACCTTCCTAGTTAAGAGGGAATATTGATGTAAATGTAACTTTGGAATGTATTCACATGTATTTCTAATGTATTGTAACCCGATGTTTATTCCGGGATGTATTTGTAATGTACTTGAGTCATGTCTTTCCCCGAGGTTCCTATCGGGAGTTTATATAATGTAAACAAGTCATGTAAAGTCATGTCAAGTCAAGGTGGGTAACCCTCCTATTGTCTAAGGGTTAAAGTCCCCACAATTTTGGGGCACTAGGGTTATTAGACTCACCTAGTGAAGTTGGCCCTAGTTGGGTTTAGTTAAGTTGGTAATTAGTAAAAATAGAGATCTATCCTCTCTATTTATCACACACTCACACACACTCAGTTGTAGTGCATAGATAAGGAAGAGAAAGACACTGGGGAAAGGAATAAATAGGTTACTGCTGTCAAGAGATCATCTTATTGTTTTTGGGTTTCACTTTTGGTGCTGATTCTATCTCCGAGGAAGTTGTGGGGTTTTCTCCATTTATGGTTTCCCCGAGGAAAAACACTGTGTTAATTTTCTCTTATGTTTGATTGGTGTGCTTGTTGTTCTCTCAATTAAAGATCCTAATTTTATCCTAGCTTAATGTTAAAAATATAATAGGGAGTCACTTCATCAATCACACAGCCAGCGCATTGACAGAGGATATTCAGATACATCATAAGAAGAGTACCCCGTATAATCCACAAGAAAATGGGACAGTGGAGGAATTCAACAAAGTGTTGGAGCATGTGCTTACAAAGGTTTGTCATGGAAACCGCGATGACTAGGATTTGAATATTCGAGCAGTATTGTGGGAATATCACACTACTTGCAAAAGATTAACAGGACAGAAACCATTCAAATTGGTGTATGGGAAAGAGGAATTCATGCCTATGGAGTACATTGTTCCAAGTTTGTGCATAGCAGCAACCACAGGCATGGATGATGAAGCAACACTAGAGTAATGATTGGTGCAGTTGGTATAGATCGAGGAAGACCATTTTAGGCATGTTTTCACCCACGCGTTGAGAAGGATCAGCAAAAATATTGGCATGATCAACATATTAAGAAAAAATAGTTTCAGCAAGGAGGCCTAGTCCTAATGTATGACAGTAAGTTTGTGAAACATCTAGGTAAGTTACATATGCATTGGCTAGGTCCATATCTCATTAATTCCATTACTTCAAGAGGTACAGTACAACTGCAATAGTTAGATGGAGCGATGCTTCCAAAGCTAGTGAATGGTAGTAGACTTAAGCCCTACAGGATAGGACTGGAATCACGCGATGCATGATGAAAAAAAAAAAATTGTCCTCGCATCATTAGGAGGAAGTAGATGGATAAGTAGAGGAGATGGTATCACAATTAGGAATCCATGTTGCGACAGTTGCAGGGAAACAACATAGAAAAATCAATAATAAATGTAAACTATTAAAGAAATTAACCAGTGGAGCTTGTTGAAGTGATGCGTATTTATGGCCAATACGACCATTGGATTGACGGGATCACCGTTATATTTAGTTGATTAATGCATGATTTGGTCATGATGGACGTGGGATTGGCTCGGTGCTATAAGAATGGGTCGAATGTTGTCAGCATTCATCATTGTGAAAGATTGAGTATTGATAGAGTTGCAGAATTGTTGCACATAGTCATGTTGTGTTCCATTCAGTTGAGTTGCAGTGAATGGGTGAGTTGTAGAGTGACGTAATTTTGAGTGTCCACTAAATATTGCAGGGCATGCTATGTGAGCAAGTCACGGTCAAGATTTATAGAGAGAGGGATTCACCAGTCATCGGGGTTGCTATTGAGGAGGAAGTTGCAAGTATGTTGGTGGGATATTCCTCTATTCCAAAGAAGAAGAGAGTGGTGCAATGGATCATGTCCCTAGTTCTGAAGAAGCAGAAAACAATAAAATTTGAGAGGGAACAGGAGGAGGCAGCTACATAGATGGGTCCATTGAATTCAGGAGTCATGGAATCATCATCTAGTGTAGGGGTGTCCACAGTGGATATACCTGGGTATGTGCCCCCATACGGCTTGATACGAAACCAAGGAAGGAAACAAAGAACTAGAAATACCCAGTCAATATGTCATAAATTTTGCAAGGCAAAACATGTACCATGCATACTGTGCCTGCATTGATAAGAATGAAATATGTTGATCACGACATGCTTGCATTGACGAATATCATAAAAGGGCCTTATGTACATATGGTAGTGATAGGAGGCGGCCCAATATTACGCATTCCACCGGACTACGTGCACGGATTGGAAAGATAATTTCTGTTGGGATTTATCAACATGCCGCACTTCAGAAGGTTGAATGAACTAAATGCATGCATGAAGCATCTCTTGTCCTTCTTCCATGGTGGTATTTTTTGGTTGGAATGGATAGTCGCAGTCATGGTAGCACTTATTTTAGAGATCATGGGGCTGCCTAAGGATGGGCTAGACCCCTCGCAGTACTTTAAAGGAAGGGATAACGAAAAGAGGATCGAAGCAAAACTGAAGCAAAGATATGGTTTGCAGTGCGTTGGACGGGAATACCAAATTGAAAACATCAATGATCAGGTTGTCTACATTGGAGCATGCATTTTGGTCAGTAAGATAGTGAGAATGAAACATCCTAATTAGTGCAATTCAAGGGTTATTGCATGCACAAAGTTGTGTGTGCAAGGAGTACAGATGAATTGCTCACTATTTTTAATGAACCAGTTGGGAGCGGATGCATTGGCAATTCAGGAGGGGTAGAGGTCATTCACATAAAGTTGGCTACTGATCTTATTTGTACTCATGGCTTGGATGGAGCCAGAGGATTACCAAGGAATTGATGTTGATGCCACAAAGGTTTTCAATGGATCATGCTACCAAAACCTCTGGTGGATGAAGGAGCTGACAGAGTCAAGGACTACATAGTTCAGTTATGAATTTATTGGGAAGCACCACAATCTACAGCGATGAAATTTTCATGATTATCTGAGGAGGCTGTGATGAAGTTGCAATGCATTTCTTGATTCATGATTGGCCTGCACACCATTCATGTGCAGGCATGGCGTGACCTAGAGAAGCCATTGTTGTTGACACCTTACAAGTTGTCTGATGCATATTTGGAGACAATTGTTGATGATTGTCCTGAAGGATGGAGAGAATCAGTCAGTCTAGAATAAGTGTTGATGGGTCCACCATTGGATGCACCAGTTCATCCAATACATAATCCTGACCAGCAGAGTCACCATGATTCAGATGAAGAGTCATCACGGACACCCACTGACTCAGAAGAAAAGCGAGCATTTGAAGGATCAAGTACGAAGTAGCAGCAGGAGCAGGGTGCGACAAGTAGCGCAGCCCTAGGGATGGAGGTGCATTTGAATAAAATCATTAAGGAAATTAAAACTCCAATGGATGCATGACCTGAATACATGAATAAGTAATCAACAGAAGGATTCAACAAGGTAAAAACGTGACTTGACCCATTAGTTGATGCATGTAGAGGGAGCCACTTTCCCTCCTAAATGTCATCATATTTATATAAGTATATAGTTAACAGATAAATGTAACTTAACAAATGAGTATTTGGAGTGGGTACAACCACTCCAACCTCTCTCATAATGTATAAATAGTAATAAAAGATAATACATCATCAGATTGGTTGTCCCTTCCCAAAGTACTTGTCCTTCATGACTGTGCATGTGCTTTACTGTATGCTTGAATGTGATGTGAAAGACTAGCTTTCAACATCTGGTGTCATTTCTGCCTTCACTCAGCTGGGTTACAGTAGTAGCGAGTGGGGATGGCTCGAACATAAAGGAATTGAAGGAAATTGTAAGATGTGAAGGCGACCTGGAAGGCTAATAGTAAATACTACTCATTCATGGATTAAAAAATGTAGTAGAAGTCTACCCAGCATCCCTTATGGTCCACCCAACACATCCCATCGAAGGAGACATTTATCGACCATTTTTCAATGCCTTCAAAACTACTGAGAGAACACACTCCAATGCGCACAAATGCTACTCTGAATGCACTCCGCAAGACTTTCCAATGCACATATATGACTCACCTGCATCACCTTCAAGATCTTGCAAGATATGTTTTACAAGAGGAGGACCTGTGACTAGTATTTAATTCTATATTCAATCTTTGATGGAAAGTTCAACCAACAAGCATCGATTTGATGCCATCTGTTGTACAACAGTAAGAAGGCCGACTAAATGGTTACACTATGACCCAGGTCTATGTTACCAAAATATTTTATATACATTTATGGCGAGGAAATCATGTAGATAAACCATTATGGTGAGTTGGTATTCAATCCTAATCAAGATTACCTGAAAAAAGTTTAGAAGTTGGATTCGTTAGACACACTCCAACATCAAGCTACAATGGTTAATATCATGATATATATATCGGCTCGCTTATTTTTTTACATGGATACTCTTCATTTAGCAGTCTGCAATCTAGATCATTAATGAAAGGCCATGTCAACCTATGCAACTGACGAATCATCGACCACATGATCATTGCATGTTCTTTGGATTATGGATGTACTCAATTATGGAAGTGACCAGTCATCCATAATAGTCACGTGAAATATTGAGGAAATTGTGAGTTTGTAAGATTGACTACAAGTCGACACTACTGAATCGCTGCTACAAGCATTTAAAATGGTAAAAACTTGAATATTTATTTTTCCTGGTTGTCGTGACTCTTGGATATATATATTCTATATGTTAAACTCTGTTAGCAGCTCATTGCCATCATTTCAACCTTTGGGGGATGGATATTAATATTTATTAGTGACAACAATAGACTATACCTTACTAATATCCTATAATATGAACCAACTGAGAAGATTCCAAAAATCATTTATTGCAGTGATTCCCATCACGTTGAGAAGAGAAAGCACCCATTGATGCTAAGTCGTTGAATATTAAATTCTCCAACTCAGGTTTGGAGGCTGACTAGTGAAACAAAGAATTATCTTTCGGTTGCTCGAAGATTATTTTTGCAATGGACTGATCGACATGATGACGGACTTGCCACATGAGTGGCCAAAACCATCCAGAATATCAGTTGATGCCAATACCAATCAATCGTCCACTTATACCATTTCAATACCTGCAGAATGGCCACCATTTCTTGTATGTTGACATAGCTATCAACTTCAATATTATTATCTACAAAAATTAAGAAACTGTTGACTAATTTGGACATGTCGACCACTCTAGTCGAAGAAAGCAACTGACCAAAAGAAAACTTCAGTCTATTCGACTAAGAACACAGCCTACTATGCAGACATTAGATCTTTCTCAATGGATCAAGATATTTTTTAGCTATAGGTCTTTTGCGCAGAGTAAGCAACTTTAAAAAGTTTGGTCAAGGTGTAATAATTCATGTGGGGGTAAATGTTATTTGTTTGTTATGATCATTGATTTTATGTTTGGTCGATATGCTTTAATTTGTCAATGTTGACTTATTCTAGTCGAAATCGGCTACTTGTGGGTTGAGTAAAATGAAAAGTATGTCGACTTAGTTTTTACAAACATGTTGGTTGGTAGATGTAAGGATGGTTGCTACCTTCATTTCAGTCGGTTATTACATAGTCAAAAATATTAAATTGATTTGATAGGGTTTCAAGTGGTAAGTTAATTTTGTAAAGGTAATTGATGAATTTTGAGGGGGTTAAACGTGAGTCTTAATAGAGGTAGGCGATCCCCTCCACTTTATGTAAATCTAGTTGGTCTCTTTCCAACCTACGTAAGTCAAGTCATGTTAAGTCAATCAAACTATAAGCAGTAGGTTATGCACATGAGCTATAAGTAGTCAGTTATGGACATGAGTAGGAATCACATAATCTTGCAGGCATTTACATTCAAGCAGATATCCTACACCTACATAGAAGATCACTCCAATGAAACATGATGACAATGTGCTTAAACCCATCAGTATCAAAATGTTGAAACTGTTCCTCAGTTGTGACCTTGGAAAGCTAGAAGATAGATAAATGGCATAGAATTTCAAAGAGCCAAAAGGCCCCACATGCCTGAACCGATGGAGATTCCAGTCAGATGAGATAGGTTGAGGCTTTAAACCAAAATACCTCATTGTGGATGGTTGGCCATCATTGTGAGAGGATGAGACTTCGATGGACTACTGCTAGATTCAAGATGGAGGCTGAAGAGTAACCAGTCATAGTAGAGCCTTGTACATGTGTGTTCTCATATCAAGCTAAAGGTTGTTGTGGATGAGTTAACTATGTAGACCGGTATGCATGGTTGATGCACAATGAGGACTACTTCAGCAGTAGCAGAGACCCAGGATGTTGATTTATATTTCTTTTTTCTCTTCGGGACGAAGAAACGTTTTATTTGTGGGGGAGATGTAGAGGGGGCCACTTTCCATCCTAAATGTCATCATATTTATATAAGTATATAGTTAAAGAATAAATGTAACTTAACAAATGATTATTTGTAGTGGGTACAACCACTACAACCTCTCTCATAATGTATAAATAGTAATCAAATATAATACATCATAGGATTGGTCGTCCCTTCCCAAAGTACTTGTCTTTGATGGTTGTTTATGTGCTTTACTGTATTCTTGAATGTGATGTGAAATCCCATATTTAAACAATGCAGTACTAAAGAATGCACCAGAAGAAGATACTATGTAAAACCTTGCCTCTATTAGCACTGGGACATAGATTCAGAATGTGTAAATTCCTCTGCATGCGATCAAGAGCAATAACGAGGATCTCAATGCCTCCCTGCAGCAATTACAAAAATTTTCCATTGACATCAACGTGCTCTCCACACAGACATTGATGCATATGTAGAGGCTCACCAATAAGGAGTTGGCAAATAGAGAACAAAGTATTAGTGGTCAGTTCTTGCGATCGTAGGAGAAAGAGGCAGAAGCACTGAAAGAGGTTGGAGAATTGAAGAAGGAATAAGAAAGCATAATTATGGAGAGTTCTAGGGCGATTGAAGAGTTGAAGGAGTAGGATCAAATGGTGTTCAAGAAGTGCATCTCTGGGATAGTAGAGGGTGGTTGGAAGAAGCAATTTTTTATTCCTTTCAGCATGTATTTGAGAGCACAGATAAATTGGATGTGGTGGTGAATGCTACATGACTTCGGGCTTTTATTGCACAGTTGCAAAGTGAAAATGAGAACTTATGGGAACTAGTACATCTAGACCCACCTCTTGAACAAGTAGTAGAGAGGAAAAGTACCATGGAAGATGTGGAAACATAGCTCGAGGATCTGGAGCAAGAAGTGAAGAAGGTAACTGAGGTGACTACATAATTTTGGGGCAGCATAGTACAAGATGAGAAATTGGAGCAATTGATCACATAGTTGTAGGAGGAATAAAGGCAGCTAGAAACATTGAATACTTCATTGAGAGTGCTACCACCCATTGTTCAGATCACCAAGTCTACAGAGATAAAGGAGTTGCAGTAGTGCATTGTAAAGGATAGGTAACATCAGCAGAGGAGAAGTACACAGTTCTATGAGTTCCAAGACATTGGAGTGCATCTTTCTGTTAACAAAGTTTCTGCATTGCAGACAATTTAAGAAGGAAAAAAGGAGGTTATTGATAAGATGGTTGAGCATCCACTAGAAAATGATTTGACAGGAAGCCACGATATTGTTGAGAAGTTCAAACAGTATGTAAAGGAGATCTCTCAGTAGTACAAGGACTTCAAGAAGAAGATCAATGAATACACCATGTCCAGATGACGTGGATCGAGAGAGAGCCACTAGATTTTGTTTGGGGCCTGTTGGTAGGAGGTTTTGGGGTAATATAGATATGCAACATTGTGGATTCTACATAAGGTCAAAGATGCCTCCTAAGCTAGAAAATGACACGCAAGTCAGAATTATAATATTTTATGTATTTTGGTAATATTTTGTAGTTTTGGACCGCACTATGCAGATTATGGTCATTCTTTTGTAGATTAAGTTAAGAAGTTGTTATAAATATTGGTTACATGTACCACTGATGTAAAGGTGCAAGCCTATAAGTAGATGTAGATTTGAAAGTGTTAAGTCTTCTGCTTCTTTGAGCACTTTTAACTTCTTAAATGAGATTTGTTTAGACACTGCTTCGGTTGGTTTCTGGTGCATACTTCTGATTTTGATCTTTGTATGTGAGTTAAAGAATTGTTTTGAAAATATGTATTTTTTTGCGAAGACCAATATGACATGACGGAGGTTGAGTAGAATCATTTTGTCTTTTCATGTCTTCATGTTTTCATGTTTTCTGCGATCCAAATATGAATGCAATGTGTATCTATGACATGGATCTATAAATGATGCGATGTTTCTCTTATTTAAATGATGTTATACTATTAGATATGTTTACGCATTGATTTTTTGCTACGATTCTGTTATGTTAATGTGATATGGTGAATGATGATATGATTCTATCAATGCATAATTTGAATGGTTAGATCTATGAAATGATGATGTGCTAAGTTAATAAAGAGACACATGGTCCTCCTTCATACTATGGAAACTTGGTTCCGATATCTCTCACTCAAACATATCAAGTGAGACTTCATCTACTCTGCAAGTTTTTTTGGATGGGGTAAAACCTATCTGGGCTGGTGCTCAGGGAGATCACGATGGTTTGGTTGTCCATAGAGAGTGAAACCCTATCGACTGGTTTTTTCGAACAAAAGGAAGGAATTGGGGAACATCTCCCAATAGCTGAGCTACATCTCTAAGTAGAAGAAATGATTCACATAAAGATCAATAAATCATAAGCCAAACTGAGTAAATGAGCTCTAATTCCTCTTTAATAGATATCTGGGTGACATGCTTACCAAGTAATGGCAATAGTTGACATGTGAGAACAAGTCATCCACCTAGAAGCCCTAACCCTAGCCACATATGCACCCTCCTTGGGAAAATTGGAATGTAGGACCATGTGGAGATGTTTCCATGTCCAAGTAATCCATCTGACTTAGAAACTACACCATCCTTAGTCAAAGAGTTGTTTCTTTTATCCCTGACAACTTTATGCTTTTCCTTGCTTTTGAGACTAAGTCTCCAAAATGAAATGGCACCGTCCTTTGCCAAAAATTTCATGCTCTTTTTATGACATATTTTTTGAGTCTCCAAAAGGAAATTATGCCCTCCTTAGTCAATTGTTTCCTTCTTTTATTATGACAACTCTCATCATAACTTTTCGACACTTTCCCTTTTCTCTCTGACTATTTTTGTCATAGATTTTACAATTCTTTCATCTTGGAAAGTTGACTTGCAAAATGCTCCCCCATAACATGGCAAGCTCATCTCCACATTATTAAATTGCATAATAAAATGATAATGATAAATAGAAAGTAAATACATGCCTCAATAATGTTTATTTAGCAAAATTTCCCTAGGCAACTTAATTAATTTCACCTAGTCCCCCTAGGTGTTTAGCATGGTCCACACTTTTGTTGGTCATGTATGTGGGGACATGACATTCCTCCCCTCCAAAATCTTCTTTTCCTAAAGAATAAGCACTCCAGAGTGCTGCAAATTTGTCCATCATATAGGAGAACTGGAGCATGAACTCATGTGCAAAAACAAAAATTTGACTTGCTCCATCAAGCCAACATGTAAAGTTTCTCCAATAACAAGAAATTTCAAGGTCTCATTTCTTGCATTACACCCCCTTCAGTTATAATTCCTTCCAACACAAATTATCAGACAAAAATATGCCCGGATCCCATTTCCTCAACTGTAAGTATCTAAATACTGGTGCTCCCTTTGGAAATATGTTATTCCCAAGAATGATAGGGTCCCAAGGTATTTTTACCTCATTCAACTCATTAGTAAAAACAACAAAATTCCATCATCATAGAAGATTAAAATCATGATCTATAAATCATGCCACCACACAAAAGATTGAGAAATCCCCATGCAACATTGCAGATATGTGAGTCTTCTCCACCCAACATAAAATTATTTGTGTACTTGATGCATACTAGCATTGAAGCTCACTATTGTGTTGCTGCAATGACATAGGTTTGATTCCCATGTCTCAAGACAATTATTGGAATCCTCCAACAACCATGGATTCCCAAATTTCTCACAATAATATCATGTATCACAATTTTCTCCCATTATGCAAGTAGGAAATATAAATAAATGTCCCCTCATCGAACCTGAGAAAGTACGGACACTCCTACCAAAATTTCCATGTGAACACTTCCAGAGCCAAAAATATGTACCACTGGTCAAAGGATTCAAGCATCTATTCAAGATGTGGATTTCCTCCACAAGTACCACCTTATGCAATATATTTTCCTCAACAACTTCTCTTGGCATTTTTCTTTCTTATCTGCCTTCAACTGATCATGTGAAGAATTTTTTCTGCAAGAAGACTCCATGTGTGACATGTAATCTTCCATGCAATCCACATGTGTTTGAATGGAATAAAGTTACAATAATATGTTCCTATGTGGCTGATGGGAGGGTGATGGTTCATTCAACAAGTCATCATGAACCTCTAGGAAAGTTTCCAGCTCTTCCTATTGCACCAACAAGGAAAATTCCTTCTCTCGATTTTCATTCTCACTTGATGAGGCTGAAATTGAAGTGTGATTAGAACTATGAATCAGATATCTGCAATACTTATCCACCCAACGTATGGATTCCTATTATTTCTCAATGGCTGATCCAACTGAGGTGAGCTCATCTGTCTCTTCCATGGAGAAGAGACTCTCTCCGTAAAAAAACTCCAGTTTTCACTAGAAAAGGTCAAGTGCTTGGTTCTGATCAGGATTGTTTGCAAAACTCTCAAGCACATGAAAAAACAAGTGCATCTCATGATCCACCATCCCATGAGATTCCTCCATATGTTCAAGAATGAAATCAGCCTTCTGAAGATGGTTGAATGGTGTGTAGGAGGGTAAGTGTGATCTTTGCAACTTCTCTTGAGGTTGCTCTATCTCCATCTTGGAATCTTGGAGTGCATATTGAGTTCTCTTCAAGGAATATTAGGTGGTCAATAATTCCTATGTGAGCTTTTAGATCTCTTCTTCATCCTTCCTAGATGCTCCATACAACAACTCCACAAGCTTGAGTAGACTGTCTCCATCAGAAAGAAACTACAGAAAATTACCTTTGGTGCTTGTCATGGCATTCTAAAACTTCTCCATATCTTCAATGGATTTTTTCTCGTCCAAATTCCAACAAATATTTGTCATCAATGCAGAGGTTCTATGGAGAGTGTGTAGGGTCTCTTTTATTTTTCACTCACTCATCTTCAGTGACCCTGCAAGAAAATGAGGTTCTTGGAGATGAACCTCTTCTCCTTTCCTCTCTCTAGGATCAACTTCATGGAACTCTAGTGGTGAAGTGGAATTTGATCTTGGAACCTTTTCTTCAAGTAAAATATCCATGTAACCAACATAAAGAGATGGACATCCTTCAGTAGATGTCTTGGTGAAATTTGAGCACCGTTTAGTAGGCACTCTTTCAACCATGTCCAGAGTGTTTCTCATCCTCTAGATTGTTTTTCTACATCACTGGTGGTAGGGTCGAGTGGATGAACACTCTGCTACTTTCTTGCACAATCCTCACCTTTAAGGATTTCAGTTATGTCTTTCATGGATGCAACATATTTCTCTTTATGCCCATGGGACACTTCTCCTTCTTCACTGCAAATACTTTGCAGTAACTTGTGCTTCTCTTCATGAATCCTTATTCCATCCTTTCTAGTTGCAATACTAGGTGGTTCATGGACCTCCTCACTGATGATAGGGGGATGTGAATTCTTACCATTTTCAATTCTCACTTTTGATGTGGCTGAAGCTTCAGCTTGCTGCAAGAAATTGTGAAAATATGAATTGTGTTCATCTTTCTGCATCATATTTTTCTCCTTCATTTTTCCTCGTTCACACCCACCTGGTGGGGGCTTGTCTTACACTTCATTGGGTAGTTCATATGATAAATTCAGATCTGATATTTTTTCTTATTTTGGATCTGATACAAAATATCCCTTATCATCATTGATAGTATCACCCTCCTCTACATTGATTTTGGGTTCACTAACATAAATGATAGGAGAAAATCATCTCCCACACAATTTTCCTTCATCTTGCAATCCTCATATGCAAGTGAAGTATTTCCATCCTCCCATTGATTAGATGGTTGCAGGTGTACATGGCTTCTGCAAAAAATCAGAAATTTTATTATCCATGTTCTTAACATTACCATATTCTGGAAGTGATGCTATGGTGGCCTGCTCCTCCACCAAATTTTCTGCTTCACACCTAAGCGGTGTGGCCTTGTCTTCTTCTTCCTTATGTGTACCCAAAGGTTACTTTAATTCTGATTTGTAATATCCTATTGGATCTGATACAAAAGGTGTCTCTCCACCCATATATGAGCCCACATCTCTATCAGTGATCTACAGATCACCCACCAAGAATTTTGTAGTGCATTCAACTTCAACTTCTTGGATCTCTGTCTCTTCTTCATTTCTCTTCTCCTTTAAGGAACTTGAGGCTTATTCATCAATATGGTCACTGGAATTTATCATTGGAAAAAATCCAAACATCCTCTCACTACTTGGACAATTAGATGGATTTGATGAATATTCCTTCTTTCCTCCTATTTTTTCTCGAGATAGAAACCTTCTAGTCTGTACTTCGTTGCACACTTCATCAACCATATGTGCAATCCTTCTCGTGTTTGTCCCACAATAGGGATATATGAACATATTTTGTATCTCAAGGGTACATATAAATTATTAAAAATACAAGACATCCCTTATATCTTCCTTCAAGGCATAGTATTCCATCGAATACTGGAAGGGTTCCTTAGAGTTCCTTCCATTAAACATTTGACCATGGATATGTGTAGTTTTTTGCCAAAGAGTTTGATCGTAAGCTGAGATCCATAAAACATAAACATAATTCCTACTACCTATACCTGAGGTACTACATGAGGGATCTTCGTAGCCTTCCTCTTTAGACTACTCAAGGTCTTCTTCTTCTTCTTCTTCTTCATATCTTCTGCATTGCCAAAGAGTTTGATCGTAAGCTGAGATCCATAAAACATAAACATCATTCCTACTACCTATACCTGAGGTACTACATGAGGGATATTCGTAGCCTTCCTCTTTAGACTACTCAAGGTCTTCTTCTTCTTCTTCTTCATATCTTCTGCATTATTCTTCATACTTCTCATCGAAGTCTTCTTCAATCATTGGTAGCAACCTCATAGCTGAAACTAAATTTAGTGATTTGAAAATTTTTATTCACTCAGATATTGTCTTCCAAAGGGGTGGAGAAAATTTCTTTGATACCACGGTAGTATCCCCAAATCATATTTAAGAGATACTAACTCCAAACTCAGACTTTATCTATAAAATTCTAAAACTAGGTGCTAGGAAATGACTAGGTTTTGACTAGAAGGACTCAAACTGAAATGGATTTTTCACAAAGGGAACTCATATTTATAATAAAATTGTAGTATTAATAGGTATTATATTCATATATGAACACTAAATATTTCTTAAACTTAAATAAAAATTCTAATATAAACTTGCAGATACTCAGTAAAATTTCTGACTAGGGAAATGAAGGTATTTTGCTTGAGAAATTTGTGTGCATGCAAGTCGGAAGAGGGAAGAAACCAATGTAAGTTTCATAAAATTGAATCCATATTCCCTAAAAATTTTATATAAGATACCATTCATATTTCAGAGTCTGTTGTGCAGAAAATTAATCCCCCGCTTCTGGGTCACCCAACCGTGAAACTAGGAAGACTTATTCAATCCTTTCGACCAGGGGCTTGGGTAAATGCAGAGAGATGTTGTATGAAATTTATATAGAATAAAATAATTTTTGGTGCATTTCAGAATGGTTCTGGATCATATTGGGTAGTTTATGAGTGAAATGGGATTTTTTGGAAATTTTGGACTAGAGGAGTCTTGCACAATGGATGATACCAAAAAACTATACGGACTCAAATAATTTGAAATATGGAAGTATGTATGGATATATGGGTTTATTATTGATATACAAAAACTTTCAGAATATAAAATGAGTGGATAGAACTCATGAAATTGATGAAATAGTTAGACTAGTAAATTTTCACTAGTTATCTAGCTAGGGTGCATAGAGACACATGAAATTATTAATAGAAGTGAATAATATCTAAGAAATTATATTGAAATATCATAATAAAACTGATATAAACATATTAAATTACTCATAATCATTCTCATAGCCTCGACTCATTCATTATTGCAATTATTTGACCGAACACCCTCATTTAAGCATGAATTAAAGCTCATTGACAGAAGATGTAACATATGAACTAATTGGACAATATATTTACAGAAATATAGAGATATATATCAGATATATTCAAATGGTTCATATCAAAATGGGGAAAGGAGGACTGACCACTCCAACATAGAGCTCAAAACAGTGGGTAGGAGGCCCAAAACTTGACAACAAAAGGGATGAGAGCATAGTTGAAGCTTGGGATTCACTGGAGCTCAAAATTACTCAATATTATGGCTGAAATAATTGAATTATCTGATAATTATGAGATCACCATAATGCGCTGCACACCTGCAATGAGAAATGAAAGGAAAGAAGAAGAATGGGGAAGGAAGGAATTGGGGCACATCTCGCAATATCTCAGTAGAAGAAATGCTTCACATAAAAATAAATCAATCATAATCCAAACTAAGTAAATTATCTATAATTATTCTTTAATATATATTTGGGTGACTTGCTTAGTAGGTAAAGGCAATAGGTGACCTATGAGAGCAAGTCATCCACCTAGAATCCCTAACCCTAGCCACATATGTTCCATCCTCGAGCAAATTGGAGTGTAGGACCATGTGAAGGTGTTTCCTTTTCCAAGTAATCCATATAAATTAGAAAATGTACCCTCAATATTCAAATATTTGTTTCTTTTATCCCTGACATCTTTATGCTTTTCCCTGCTTTTTAGACCAAGTCTCCAAAAGGAAACTATGCCCTCCTTTGCCAAAATAGAATGCTTTTGTTTTGAGAGGTTATCTGAGTCTCGAAAAGGAAATTGGACCCTCCTTACTCATTTTTTCCTTCTTTTATTATGATATTTTTTATCATATATTTTGGGCACTTTCCCTTTTCTCTCTAACTGCTTTTTCCATAGAGTTTCCAATTCTTTCACCTTGGCAAGTTGACTTTCCCAATGCGCCCCCCTAACATGGAAAGGTCATTTCCACAACATTAAATTGCATGATAAAATAATAATAATGAATATAAATTAAATGCATGTCTCAATAATGTTTATTTAGAAAAAATTCCCTAGGCAACTTAATTAATTCCACTTAGTCCCTCTAGGTGTTTAGCATGGTCCACACTTTTGTTGGTCAATTAGGTGGGGACATGAAAAAATATAATATTCCCTCACACAAGGTATTATTTCCATTCAAGCTCTGTGTAGAAGAGATGACCTCCTATCCAACATTATCTACCACTATGTTGTATGATCCTTATTTTTTCTTGTTTTGATAAGTGTGTTGGAAGCTTCCCCACAGCCAAATAATTAGCAATATATACATACCATGGGGAATATGTTGATACTACGAACATGTCTTCATCAGGAAAGGTGTCATCGACTAGTGAGTTTTCATCATTATGAGTTAGTTGAGAAAGGAAGTATGCAACCACATTTTCCTTTCCTGGTCTATCAACAATGGTTATATCAAATTCTTGTAACAACAAAAACCACCTAGTCTCTTGAGAATTAGTAATAGGTTTATTCATTAAATATTTAATATTCAAGTGATCAGTATCCACAAAAGTAAAATACCGAGTAATGTAATGTCTAAATTTATTAATGGCATAAACAATAGCAATGAATTCTTTTTCTATCACTGTGTAGTTTAGTTCAGCAAGGGCCAGATTCTTACTAACATAATAGATAGCATATGGGATGTGACATTCCTGCTGTCCAAAAATAGTTCTAATGGCAGTATCTAAAGCATCAAAAGAAATGTCAAAAGGAAAGGCCCAATTAGGCCCTTTTAGGATAGGTGTTGTAGACAACCTTTCCTTTAGTTCCACAAATGCTCTCAAGCATGCATCTATCCAAACAAATTGTGCATCCTTCATTAATAAAGTGAATAAAGGAGATTCCAATTTAGAAAAAATTCCTATAAATCATCTTTAGTGGCCAACATGTCCAATAAAACTACCTACCTCTTTCTGCGATCCAGAAGTAGGAATGTTTGCAATTACCTTTATTTTAGCTATATCTACATGGATTCTTGCAGCAGAGATAAAATTCCCAAGAACTATACCCTCACTCATCATCATATGACACTTTTCAGTACTCAGGGATAGGTGGGTCTGTTCATAGCATTCTAGGAATTTTTCTAGATTTCTTAAAGATTCGTCAAAACTGCTACCATATGGACTGAAATCATCCATAAAGATCTCCATGCAATCATTTATAATCTCATAAAAGATGTTGATTACAACTCATTGAAATGTAGTTGGTGCATTACATAACCCAAAAGGAAGCACCCTATATGCAAAAGGTGCCCCAAGGATAATTGAATGTTGTTTTATCTTGATCTTCAAGGGAAATCTCGATCTGATTATATCAACTAAAACCATCCAAGAAAGAAAATAATCTTTTTCCAGAAAATGTATCTAAAACCTTATCGATAAATGGTAAAGACCCAGTGGTATTTTTATGTTTATTTATTCAATTCTATATATTCTACATAAATTTTCCATTTCCCATTTTTATTGGGTACAATCACTAGTGGGGAAACCCACTCACTGTCTTAAATAGGATAGATAAAACCTGCCTCAAAATTTTTATGAATCTCTTCCTTCACAAAGTCTCTTAATTTTGGGATCATTTTGCGTTAAGGTTGGAGTACTAGTCTAGAATAATTTTTTATATAAATGTGGTGATTACATAGTCCTAAGGGGATACACCTCATGTCTATACATTCCCAAGAAAATGCCCCCATATGATTTTTTAACAATGTAACCAGACATTCCAGTTCATCGTCCTTGAGATTAGGATTAATATTCAATGTTTTCCCTTATTCGATTTCTACTTGAATAATTTTTGAGTTTTTGATTACTGGGATTGTTTCAGTGTTACTGACTAGTGTTTCTTCAGTAACTTCTTATTGTTCTAGTTCATTTAAGGTATTATTCAATTTATTATATTCTTGTTTGGTGGAAGATGTTGGATCACTAATAAAACTACAAATAGTATCATCTTTTGTCTCTGTTTTGAAAGCCAAGTCCCTCCCAATTGTGAACAATGGCTGAGTACCTTCCTCTTCGTCCAAATCCATCCATAATGGACTTTCAAAATCTGAGCTTAGTTGAGCTAGAGGATATAAGGTCAGGTTTTTTATATCAGTCCCATTAGAAATCATCATGGATCCTGATCTACAGTTGATACATGCATCTTTTCTAGCTAACCATGGTATTCCTAAGATTAATGGGTGTCCACCTAGCTATGACCTATGTTGTAAAATGACAAAGTCTGCACTGTATTTCCATGATTCAATGGAGACTATTAGGTCATTGAAGATTCCTTCAGATTTGATCGTAGATATGTCAGACATTTCTAATATGGTAGGGGTAGGCCTGAGGTTGGTGAGTCCTAATTTCTTTCTAGTCTCAATGGTCATAACATTTATTGTGGCACCTAAATCAACCAAAACATTAGGGATCTGGGTATTCCCATTATATATTGTAATAGTGGGGTTACATATGTCATCATATTTATCCAGTGGAGCCCTTCCCATCATAAGTTTAGATAAAATCCCCACTACATGTGTTGTAGGAGGATCCTTAGGCTTCCTTCCTAGATTTTTCACAACCATATATCTAACAGTGTTGGCATAGATAGGTACATTGTGTAGGGATTGTAATAGTGGAATATTTACATAAATATTTTTCAATTCTCATATGATATTGAAACGAGGTTCTTCCACTGCCTTCTGCAATGCCAAACACTTAATATATGGTGGTTCTCTCAAAAATTGTGTAGGTTGAGTCTTAGTAAGTGTCTCTGCAAGTGTTTCAGTTGGTGTTTCAACTGGTGTTTCATCATCCTCAATAATGGGGATTGTTGTAGTGAACAAAATTTCAAATCGTTGATTCATTATCTCTTCGATCACAAGGGATGGAAAATCCTCAATTACAATCAGTTCCAGAACCCTCCCTGATCGTAAATGTAATTCATTGCAAGAGTTAGGGGAATGGAATAAGCTGGAATGCTGGATGTTTCAAATTGTTGCACTACCTTATTATTAGGAATGGGTTTAGGTGGAGAAGGAAGTTGAGGGAGAAGTGGTTCACCCATTAGTGGATCATTGTTATGGATTTGTAGTTGTGGATGCTAATACTATAGATAGGGTCCTTGATTATGGGTAAAATGGTTCATGGATAAGGGTTTCTCCAATGTGGAGACCAAGGGGCTTGTTGGATTGAGTGTGGTTCCCATGAAGTCCAAGGGGTTGGATATTTCAAAGAAGGTTGTGTAGGTGGGTTCCATTGTGCATTAGGATGTGAATACTGTAGAGGGAATTTATTATTAATGTTATTATAGGAATTAAAAGATGTAGGGTCTAAATTTATGCCTGGAATTTGAGGTTTCCAAGGCTTCTTCTGTGAGATAAAACAGGCTTGCTTTGTGTCCACAATGGATGCTTGAAATATTTCTTTGACTTTTGGCAGTGAAGGGAAATATTTAGTGCCATGTTCTAAATCACATAGACCACATACCTCCACCTTATCAAGAGGGAATTCCCTCAATGGGTGTGTGTATCTACACTTAGGGAAGAATACACCAAGTACCATGTATTCCACTGCTTGTTTCTTCTTTTCTCTCATGACATCCATCTGTGAGGAAATGGAACTCATCATATAAGTTTTAAAATTTTCAAGAATATTACCTATCTCTTCCTGATTAACCCCTCCACTAGCTAACTTTTGTTCTCATGCAAAGACATCTCATTCCCTTTTATTGGTTCGAGAAGACCCTCTGGAGTATCTTCGACATAGATCCACAATATGGTGAAAATATTCTTTGGAGATGTCTCCCTTGTTAATGTATTTGTAACTTTGGAATGTATTCATCTGTATATCTTATGTATTGTACCCTGATGTTTATTCCAGGATGTGTCTATCATGTATTTGAGTCATGTCATGCCCCGATTTTCCTATCAAGAGGTTCTATAATGTAAACAAGTCATGTCAAGTCATTGTGAGTAACCCTCCTATTGGTCAAGGGTTGAATTCCCTGTAGTTTTGGGGCCCTAGGGTTATTAGACTATCCTAGAGAAGTCGACCTTAGGTGATTTATTGTAAGTCAAGGAAATATTCCCCACCATTGTGTTAAGGATAACCCTCCTTGTTGGTCGGAGGAGGAAAAGTCCCCACAAGTTGTGGGGCACTAGGGTTATTAGACACTCCTAGAGATGTCGGCTCTAATAAGTAATTTTTAAGTGAGGCCGACATGTTGGAGTGGGTTTCAAGTGAATGCAATAATATAAATAGAGAGTGAGCCTCTCTATTTATCACACACACACTCACTCACTGGGGTGCATGAGTGAGAGAGAAGACACTGGGATTAGAGAGAGAGACTACTGTTGTTGGTAGATCATCTTACTGTTTTCAGGTTTTACTTTTGGTGCTGATTCTATCTCTAAGGAAGTTGCGGGGTTTTTTCCTTTATGATTTCCTCGAGGAAAATTCTTTGTGTCTCTTGTCTCTTGTTTTTTATTGCTGTGCATGTTATTCTCTCAATTAAATATCCTAAGATCATAATTCTAGCTTGAATGATAAAAATATAACATGGTGTCACACCCCCGGTTTTGACCCCGTTTTCATGATGTATAAAATGTAATTAATCATGGTGAGGAGCTCAATGCAAAATCCCCACCATCGATTTGGTCGTGTATGTTTCGGCAATAGGGGTAGTTGCCGATGGTATGTCGTGCTATCCGGCACATTATAATGTGGCATCATGTAAATACGCACATCAAATAAAACTAAAACCACAACCAGCTACGGCAGTGCAACGTTGAATGAAAAGGGCATGGTTCCAAAGGATAAGGGGTGGGGGATGTCAAACCTTGGTCTATGGGGGAAAAACCCATGTGTTGCCACCTTGTTTTGTTTTTCCATCTTCCCTTGTCAACCTCTTTATTGTTTTACCCAACCACCTTCATGGGGAATGGCTGGTGGTGGTTGGGGTAGTTATTGTCTTTGGGAGTGCGGTGGCAGGACTGTCAGTCCTTTTCCCACACACACACTCCACCCATGACCTTCCATTGACTCCACTCCATCCTTGTCATTTCACCTTCACGACGGCGTCTGTTGATGCTCACGCAAAGCAGTGGGTTGTTCACCCTCACGCATAGAGAGTTGTTCTCTCTCATGCAGGGTCGCGCAGGTAGTTGGCCTAGTCTTCATTCTCACGGTTGTGGTCTGTGGAAGTTTCCCCTTCACACAGGGAGTGTAGTCTTCCTCACGCACAGATCGGGAGACTGTAATTTCTTCCCAGTGCGTTCTGTGTAGTCTTTCTCCAGCGACTTCGACTGTGTAAACTGGGGCTATTGTTTTACCCACGTTGCTGGTAAGGTATGCTGATACATTTTTGGGATTGTTGTTTTCCCCTGTCGTGAGTGGTATTTGCTTCTATTCCTTGGTGCTGTTAAGAGTCCATCCTCTTTCCATCTCGGACTATGCGTGTGTGTTCACTTCTTCCGTTGTGGGGCTGTTGTTTTCCCCACATTGTGGTTGGATGTTGATTGTTGCCTCTATGCTTGAGTTTCCCATGGTTATGCTGGGAGTTATGTTTCTTATCCACTATGGGCTATGGATTGTTGCCACCATTTTGATTGGGAAGTTGGGTTGCTGATATACCCTAGATTAGGTGTTGTGCTGAGTTGTTTTGGCCATGATAGGGCCAAGAACAACTCCGTGTTGTCTGGTGGACTTGAGCTATGCTCATCTTTGGTTTGGGATTATCCTTGGTTGTCCTTCCCTTCTTCACAGGGCTATGAAGGGATTGGTGTGCTGCGGTATGCAGTGGTTGGTCTTCGGACTGTGCTAGCTTGGCCATTCATGGAAGGCCTGGTAAACCCAGCTATGTTGGTTTGACTGATTGTGTCCCCTAGCTATGTGTAAGCCTGCCTTGACCCTTATCCCCGGAGGAATCATGCCCAGCTCGGGGGTGGCAGCGCTGCTGAGAGATTGATGAGCATGCTGACCTATGGTTGGGTGGAACGTTGCAGCGATGTAGCTGGTTGCGGAATTCTCCATCCCAAAAGATAAGTAATCTTGGCTGCTTTGTCTCTGCAATTTATATCTATTGTATAATGAATTATGTTGAACATGTTTTATGCTGGAAATGTATGTGTGTTGCTTCCACTGAAGGTTGATTCATTCTACATCTGTGTATGCTTGTAAGTTTTATTTCCAGCATTGATGTTTGTTTATGTTCATGGGGCTGTTTTCCCGGCTGTTCGTGGTGTTGGTCGCATCCTCTTCGCCGGTAGGAGGGTCGAGGACGTGACAGTATGGTATCAGAGCAAAGGTTGCAACAGTGGGCCTCTATGGGCCATGAAGGATGCAGTGACAGAAGGTAGAATTACCTTCTATGTCCAGGAGAACCGCAACAAACTTCAAAAATGGTCTAAGTGGTGGAGCAGTCGGAACCATTAGTGGAAAAGACTTCTGCTATGGTGGAAGGGTTAGTGAAATGGACTTCCACCGTAGCGGAAGAGTTAGGTGGAAGTATGCCGGTGGAAGAAAATTGGAAGGAAGTTCACCGAAGTGTTGAACAGTCGGTGCAACACTTAGTGGGATTGACTTCCGCCATTGCGGAAGGCTAAGCAGAAGCGCGATTAAATTTCACCATTGCGGAAGGCTAAGCAGAAGTGCGCCCGACGGAGCACAGTCGGAGGGAAATATTTTGGAAAATTTCTAAGTGTTCGGTGTCCGTCATAAGAAATTAGTGGATCGACATCCGTCATTGCGGATGAAGAAGCAACTAAGCGTCCGACGGGAAAGTGGTCCGACCGCCGACATGTGTTATATTCGGCGGAAAGAAGAAAGACAAAATTTTTAAAATTTTCTCTAAGTGTTCCCCAATCGGAACAATTAGCGAAGTGAACTTCTGCTGTTGTGGAAGAGTTGGCGAAGTGAACTTCCATCGTTGCGGAAGAGTTGGTGAAGTTAACTTCTGCCGTTGAGGAAGAGTTAATAAAGTGGACTTCTGTCGTTGCGGATGTAAAAGAAACTAGGCGTCCGACGAGGAAGAAAGTGCTCGTGCATCCGCCGTTGCGGAAGCCAAAGCACTAAGCCTTCCGACGTGAAAATCCGTCGATCGAAAGAAGATAGCGTTTCATGTTCCGTCGTTGCAGAAGAGGAAGTGCTAAGTCTCCCGATGAGAAATCCTGTCGACACCGATCAGAAATTTGTTCGTGTGCCGCCGTTGCGGCTGCAGATGGAATTGTTCACCGACGGAGAGAAGTTTAAATTTTTTTATAAGGCAGAAATCAGTTTAGCAATCGGAAGAAATAGTGGTTTGGTGTTCTGTTGTTGCGGAAGCCAAAGACACTAGCCAGCCGATCAGAAAGACAGCCGACGCTGTGAAAGAAGGTTCAAAAGATTGAAATTTTTCTAAGTAACGATTGGCCGTCGGAAGAGAAGGTGGTTCATGAGCCGCCGTTGCGGAAGTGAAAGTACTAAGTCTTCCGATGTGAAAAGGCTGCCGACGCCGATCCCAGTCAAAAGTTAGTTCACCAATTAGAAGAGAAAGTGGTTTGTGCGCCACCGTTGTGGAAGCAAAAAGCATTGAGTCTTCCGATGAAAAAGACTGCCGACGCCGATCAGGTTGCGCCGCCGATCAGAATAAAATTAGAGATCGTGTTCCGCCATTGCGGCTGCCTAAATGACTAAACCACCCGAAGCATAAGAGCTTCCGACAGCTGATTCAGTGGAAGAATTGGTGGTTCTGAGAGTCGATTCTATGGAATATTAAGGGAATTGAGACCCGATCCTGTGCAAGGGAAAATTTGAGTTTTCGTGGGATTTTTCCAGCAGAATTTGACTATTTTCCAGTGGGATTTTTGACTGTTTTTCAGTGAGATTATAGGGCTGAAAAGGAGGAAAATGGAAGCGATCTAATGCGCTAGATTACACGAAAAATCAAAGATTTACTTAAAAAAAACAAAACAAGGGCGCTTCCCTCGACCTGCCCTGCAGTGGCGGAAGCCACAAGGGGGAAAGCCCCCCTTGACCCCCGTCGTCCCTTGAGACAGTCGTTCTTGTGAAAAGAGAATCCTATGCTTGGGGAGAATTAGTAAGACCCAAAATTCATAAAAGATGAATGGAAGTGAGGTGGCTGAAGTTAGCATTCCAAACCAAAATGCAGTAGCGTGTGTAAAATGCCAAGATTGGTGAAGGTCTTCATTTTAGAAGTGGTGTGGTTTTCACATCTGAGGTCGGAATGAAGCATGGGGATAGGAGTTGGAAAGCTTATCCAGTAGGGAACAAGGGTAAGACACCAGAATCTAAGCATGAAGCAGCAAAGTGCTCAAGATGGCCGCTGCTATCGAATGGACAAATATGGACAGTTGCATTCCCAGGGGTAGCAAGGACTATGAAGTCAATCAGCTGAGGTGTGGAAGATTAGTTCCATGCCAAGATGAAGGGCTTGAAAAGGAAGTTTTTCTTAAAACCCTGTCTTGCTGATTATAACTACATTTCCTAATTTTATGCTTGAAATGCATGAGGATATGTATTGCATGCATAGGATATTGCATGTTGGTAAGAATATGGGAAATTATATATAATGAACCACTAATGATAACCATTTCTTTGATGTTGGCATTAGTGGGAAAACCAACGATGACATGGACCTAGCTGAATATGTTGCTGATGCTGATGAATGTGACCAGCAACCCTATGAGGAAAGGGATAAGGCAACAAGTCCAGGATAAAATTTGGTGAGCAAATTCGACAATCTCCTACAAAGGACCAACCAAATTATTCATGTCAAGGGTGTAAGTAAGACCCATGCTGGTAAGATTTTTCTTATGACAAATTCCATGGATTGGTAAAGGTAAAATACCTCATACCATGTGAATAGTGGAATGTAGAAGGTGTCATGCCTATATATGTTGATGATATTGATTATAATAATGCATCCTATATGAATTAGTCATGGTTAGGCCATGCACGATATATTGAATGTAAGATAGCATGAATGGATAGGCATTGGAAAGATTTTATGAACCTTGTAGTTATGCAATGGATGTATCCCTATGAAGGGTGTGAATGACTGATTGCATAAGTGTAGGTGCAATGTTGTAATGTATTGCATGAATGCATTGAGATGAATGCATGTGATATGCAGACTAACTAATGACTGAAATGGTGAATTGATGATAATTCAAGAATCATTTCAGAGGTTGTTATGAATGCAGGATAGTCATGATCAGTTGGCTACCAGAAATGTTCTATGGAAGAGAAAGGTGGTATGAATGATATGCTTGTGAAGTAAGGAGTATCTAAACATTTCATTTAATTGCAGGAATGATATGACTATACCTTGCAATGTTAGTATGATGATGATTGCATGAAGTAAATGAGTTTTTGTTAGTTTTTCAACATTTAAGCTAGCATTATGTTAGGATCTTTTCACTGAGAGAATAACAAGTACATCAATAACATAAGCACATCACATGAGACAAGAGACAGAAAGATTTTAGGAGGGGAAACCACAAATGGAGAAAACCTCTCAACTTCCTCTAAGATAGTATCACCACAAGATGTGAAAACCAAAATAGTAAGATGACCTCCCAACACAACAGCAACCTTCTGTCTTCTGTCAAGCCAAAGTATTTCCTTCTCCAAAGGTGCGCCACACTTGAGAGAGAAAGTGATGTTAGTCACAAGTGATAAATAGAGAGACACACCCTCTCTATTTATATTAGTCCGTTCACTTAAGTTTCCATTTCACACGTAGGCTCAACCCTAATAATTACTACTCGAGCCTACACCTTAATTAGTGTATAATAACTCAAGTGCCCCGAAACAGTGGGGACTTACCTAATGACTTGACATGACTTAATTACATTATTAATCCTCCCGATCGGAACATCGGGGTATGACCACATGACTCAAATGCATAATAGAAACATCCCGAAATAACCATCGGGTTACAATACATAGAATACATAGAAGAATACATTCCGAAGTTACATATACATCAACACTCCCTCTTAACTAGGAAGGTATTCTTTAAACACAATTTTTCAGCACTGGTCTTCTTCTCTGCATCAACTGGATCATCTTCATCTTTGAGTCATCTTTGTCTTCAAGTCATCTTCATCTTCAAGTCATCTGGATCATCTCTTGATCTGGATCATCATAGAATGGCATCACTAGATCTAGATCATCACTCGATCTGGATCAACATCACTAGACTGGATCTGGATCATCTCTCGATCTGGATCTCTGCTGCTGGATCTGGATCTCTCGGAGTCATCATAACTGGATCTAGATCATCACTCGATCTGGATCTCCTCTAGTCATCATCATGTGTGTACTATCTCGTCATAGGAAGTTCTACAGAGCCAGCCCTTTTTCATGCTAGATGTAGGCCTACCCTCATGTAGGTCTTCGCCCAGCACTTACATCTGACCTGCTCGTTAGAAAGGCACTCCCAGCACTCACATCTAATCATGTAGTAAACTACAATCCCATCAGAAAGGCCCAGCACTCACATTCACCAGCATGGTAGGCATAATCAACTACCATCTGTGAAATGGCTCAGCACTTACATCTGACCTGCTCGTTAGAAAGGCACTCCCAGCACTCACATCTAATCATGTAGTAAACTACAATCCCATCAGAAAGGCCCAGCACTCACATTCACCAGCATGGTAGGCATAATCAACTACCATCTGTGAAATGGCTCAGCACTTACATCTGACCTACTCGTCAGAAAGGGCCATCCATCCAGACAAGAACACATCCTATCACAGTGATGGAAGACTCCCACCCAGACAAGAACACATCCTATCACAGTGGTGGAAGATTTCTCCACTTTCATCCAGACAAGAACACATCCTATCATAGTGATGAAAGACTCCCACCCAGACAAGAACCAATCCTATCACAGTGGTGGAATATTTCTCCACTTTCATCCAGACAAGAACACATCCTATCACAGTGATGAAAGACTCCCACCTAGACAAGAACCAATCCTATCACAGTGGTGGAATATTTCTCCACTTTCATCCAGATAAGAACACATCCTATCATAGTGATTAAAGACTCCCACCCAGAAAAGAACCAATCCTATCACAGTGGTGGAATATTTCTCCACTTTCATCCAGACAAGAACACATCCTATCACAGTGATAAAAGACTCCCACCCAGAAAAGAACCAATCCTATCACAGTGGCGGAATATTTCTCCACTTTCATCCAGAAAAGAACACATCCTATAACAGTGATGAAAGACTCCCACCCAGACAAGAACCAATCCTATCACAGTGGTGGAATATTTCCTACACTGAATGATCCTAGTAACTGACCAGGTGCCTCCATTCCTAGAATGGTAATTTCCCTTACATCTGTCCTACTCGATAGAATGGCACAGCCCTTATATCTGTCCTCCTCAACAGAATGGCTCAGCCCTTATATCTGACCTCCTCGTCAGAATGGCTATAAATCTCATATCAGTCATGGAAGGAACCAATCCTCTCACCATGACGGAATGTCTCAGAACTTACATCTGACCATGGAAGGAACCAATCCTTTCACCATGTCAGAATGGCTCTGGGTCTCAACACTTTCTCTGGGAGGAAGCCTCGATCTGGAGAACACCAAGTCTCTCTCTAAAGTACTTGAACTTTAGCCTAGCCAATGGCTTCGTCAATACATCAGCTATCTGTTCCTCCGTTGCAACATACAGGAGCTTCACTTCTCCTCTCTGCACCATATCCCTGATATAGTGATATTTGATCTCAATATGCTTCGACCTGTCATGGAACATTGGATTCTCGGACAACTTCACACAACTCTGGTTGTCATAGTGTATACAAGTAGCATCCAACTGGAGATCAAATATATCATACAGTAGCTTCCACAGCCATACTGCCTCACAACTAGCTGAACAAGCTGTGACATACTCTGCTTCAACTGTACTCAGTGCCGCACAGGATTGATTCCTGCTAAACCAAGAGATCACACCTGATCCCATACTGAAGCAACATCCCGAAGTACTCTTCCTGTCGATGGCACTACCTGCCCAATCTGAATCAACATAACCCTCCAAGTTAATCTTCTTATTCGCATCATACTTGATCCCATAATCAATTGTACCCTTCAGGTACCTCAGAATATGTTTTGCAGCAATCAAGTGAACACTTCTCGGATCTGTCAGGTATTGGCTCAAGGTGTTCATAGCAAAGCAAATATCTGGTCTTGTGTTCGTCAAGTACATTAATGACCCAATCATCTGACGATACATCGTAGCATCAACCGACTCTGAAGTAGTATCACTCAATGGCTTCAGGTTTGATGCCATAGGTGTAGCCATGGCCTTGTAGTCCATCATCCCGAACCTCTTCAGGATCTCTACTGCATACTTCCCTTGTCCAAGGAAGATTCCATCTATACTCTGCCACACCTCCATGCCTAAGAAGTAATGCATCATTCCCAAGTCCTTCATCTCATACTCAGCAGCAAGCTTTCTCTTCATATCAGCAATCAACTCATCTGTACCTGTCACAAATAAATCATCTACACACAGTAGAAGTATCATTGGGTTGCCATCTTCAACCTTGTAGTAAAGGTTGGAATCTGCTTTACTTTTAGTAAAGCCTAAACTGGATAGAAAGCTGTTAATCCTGTCGTACCAGGTCCTGGGTGCCTGTTTCAAACCATACAGGGCTTTCTTCAATCTGCACACATGAGACTTTCTATCATGTGTCTCAAAACCGAGTGGCTGTTCTACAGACACTTCCTCTTCCACTACACCATTCAAGAAGGCAGTCTTGACATCCATCTGGTGTATCTTCCACTTCGTCACTGCAGCCAGAGCAAGTACTATTCTGATGGAAGTGTATCTGGCTACAGGTGCAAAAGTCTCTTCATAGTCTACTCCCTCTTTCTGAGAGAATCCTTGAGCCACAAATCTTTCCTTGTACTTTTCAATGCTACCGTCCATAGCATGCTTGATTTTGTAGATCCATTTGGAAGTGACAACTGACTTCCCTTTTGGTCTTGGGACAACATCCCAAACATCATTCTTCATGATCGATTGATATTCTTCGATCATAGCATCCTTCCATTCTTTCTGATTTGCTGCTTCTTCATGACTGGAAGGTTCTTTATCAATGAAATCACATAGTAAAGCTACATACCCGGTATTTGATCTAGTTCTCTTTCTTTCTCTGTGGTTCTCTTCTGGAGCCCCAAATCTTTCTGCACCTTGGATAAGCTCACATACCCAAGCAGGTTTCCTCTTATGAGGATTCTTCTCTGATGGTGGATCTACTGGTCTTTGTGGTTCTTTAAACTCGCGATCTTCTTCTTGAGCTTCTTCATTCATGACTGTATCACGGATCCTGGGTGCTTCTGCTTCTACTTCTTCAGGTTCTTCAGTAGGTCTCTTTCTGGATTTGTTGTAAGCTGTGTCTTCATCAAATGTTACATCCCTGCTGACGTCGATCTTCTTGTATCCTGTAAAGTAGATTCTGTAGGCCTTCGAGCTTTCAGAGTATCCTACAAATATGCCCTTCTTTCCTGAAGGATATAATTTTGTTCTCTTCTCTTTTGGAATATGTATGTACACTGGACAACCGAATATTCTGAGCTGGCTGACTTCTGGTTTCTTGCCGGAGAAGACTTCTTCAGGAGTCTTGTTTTTTAGCACTCTATGTGGAGTACGGTTCTGTACATACACTGTTGTTCTAGCAGCTTCAGCCCAAAGATGCATAGGTAGATCTTGATCATGAAGCATAGCTCTTGCAGCTTCCATGATAGTTCTATTCTTCCGTTCTGCAACCCCATTATGTTGTGGATTATAATGAGTGGACAACTCCCTCTTAATCCCTGATTCTTTGCATAGCTCCTTGAATTCATTTGAAGTGAATTCCCCACCATTATCTGATCTAATGGTCTTGATCTTCTTTTCAGTATGGTTCTCGATCAAGGCTTTGAATTCCTTGAACTTGCTAAATACCTCATCTTTGTTCTTCATAAAATAAATCCATGTCTTTCTAGAAAAATCATTAATAAAAGAAACATAGTATGCATACCCACTTAGTGAGTTTGATGACATTGGACCGCATACATCAGAATGGATGATTTCTAGAATTCCTTTGGCTTTACTTTCACTGCTAGGAAATGTCTTCTTTGTATTCTTCCCTTTCGCACATCCTTTGCAAACTCCATCATGCTTTGCTTGGAATTCTGGAAGACCTTCAACAGCTTTGCTTGCAATAGGTAGTGCTCTGTAATGCACATGTGCAAGCCTTCTATGCCAAAGTTCATTTGGCTCTACTGAATCATGGATCAGGGCTTGTTCTGGATGGCCCTTTAATTTGTACAAGCCTCCTTCTTGTTCTCCAATCACTACCGCATCATCCATAGTCTTTCCTTTAGGCCACATGATGACTTGTCCATCTATGAATGCAACCCGCATTCCTTTTGCATCCAATGCTGAAACGGATAGAAGATTCTTCTTAAGTCCTGGAACAAACAATACTTCTTTCATTGTTAGAGACTTACCAGAGTCCAGCTTGTAAGAAGATTCCCCACTACCTTTTATTGGATATTGGTATTCATCTCCTAATTTCACCTTGTGAGGTGATTCATGTTCTGATAGTCTCACAAAAGATTCCTTGAACCCTGTCATATGTTTGGAAGCTACACTATCTATAATCCAATCATCACTACCATGAGTAATGTTACCTGTGAGAGCTGATATCAAAACATATTCATCCTCGCTTGAAGAATCTTCACTTTCATATCTGGATTTCTTCTTGGATGGTTCATCATCCTCTACAGCATGAGCATGATGTCTTCTTTTGTTCCCCTTCTTCTTATGAAAGTGACTTTTGTTCTTAGGACAGTATTTTGCAAAGTGTCCTATCTCATCACATGTATAACATCTTAATCTAGATAGATCTCTTTTAGGATGAGAGTTCTTACCTTTGGGGTAATGATGTTTTCTTCTTTCCTTCTTGGAGTGAGCTATGAGGGATTGATCTTCATTTCCCATCTTTTCTTCTCAGGCTACAATTTGAGCTTCTTCTTGAGAACATTCTTCCCAAATCCTACTGAATTTGATCAACTTCTTCCTAGCACAGATACCTTGAATGAAAGCATCCCATGACCTAGGGAGGCCATTCAAAGTAGTCATGACAATCTCTGCATTTTCCACTTCTTCACCAACAGCTTCTAATTGTTCCTTGATTTGAGAAACCCTTGTGAAGTATGAATGGATAGATTCTGCATTTTGGATCTTCACATTCTTCAATTGGTTCCTCAAGGTCATCTTCCAATTTATGTTCTTTCCTTCAAACAAATTTGTTAGGGCATCAAACATAGCTTTAGGTGTCTTGAGAGAGGACACCTGAGGGATAAGATGATCCTTAATAGAATCAGAAATGATCCTCTTTACCATAACCATCTTCTTCTTATGGAGATATTTTTCCTCATCTCCCTCTAGAACTAGAACCTCCTCATGGATGTAGGAGTCTAGTTCATTCTCTTCCAGGACCAGGGAGATTCTATACTTCCAAGCTCGGAAGTTATCAGCCCCCTCAAGCTTTTCATCAAGCTTGGTATGATGAGACATATTTAAATAAGAACCTCAAATGGAAATACAAAAGATTTTAGATCTTACCAGGTTCAAGATGTCAAATCTGAAGCTTGAGCTGAAATCCTGCAGAGCTGGTTCAGGAGCAACTAGGGTTTTGCTTTTCTGGAGTTCTGTCCACCCAAATGACTTCAAACTTGTTCCTAAATTCGATTTTGGATAGGATAACAATCCAGGCCTGGGCTCACTGAAAAAAATCCTCTTTAATAAAAAGACCTAATTTCCGACCCACAGTGACAGGTCCAAAACTGAAAATCCTCCGAATTGAATTCTGTTTCGACAGAAAGATGCGCCCTAGGGAGGAGAGTAAGTCCACCTTAATTTTTCTGAAAAATAGTGGATAAATATCCACAAACAAGGAAGCCCTAGCCTTCGCAGCTGCACAGTGTCTTCTTCTCAGGTTATCTCTGATACCATGTTAGTTTTTCAACATTTAAGCTAGCATTATGTTAGGATCTTTTCACTGAGAGAATAACAAGTACAGCAATAACATAAGCACATCACATGAGACAAGAGACACAAATATTTTAGGAGGGGAAACCACAAATGGAGAAAACCCCTCAACTTCCTCTAAGATAGTATCACCACAAGATGTGAAAACCAAAACAGTAAGATGACCTCCCAACGCAACAGCAGCCTTCTGTCTTCTGTCAAGCCAAAGTATTTCCTTCTCCAAAGGTACGCCACACTTGAGAGAGCAAGTGATGTTAGTCACAAGTGATAAATAGAGAGACACACCCTCTCTATTTATATTAGTCCATTCACTTAAGTTGCCATTTCACACGTAGGCTCAACCCTAATAATTACTACTCGAGCCTACACCTTAATTAGTGTATAATAACTCAAGTGCCCCGAAACAGTGGGGACTTACCTAATGACTTGAAATGACTTGATTACATTATTAATCCTCCCGATCGGAACATCGGGGTATGACCACATGACTCAAATGCATAATAGAAACATCCCGAAATAACCATCGGGTTACAATACATAGAATACATAGAAGAATACATTCCGAAGTTACATATACATCAACAGTTTTGGTAATGTTGATGTGACTAACCGCTGAAAGTATTTGAATTTTATAAATTCTAGAAATGCTTCAGTGATGGTTGTAGCAATGAAAAGGTTATATGCATCCAGACTTAGCAAGTGTTTGGTTGATTGAAGCTCATGTTTTAGGTAGATTATTTCGAGCATGGTAGTGAGAGGTAAGACCCTGACCAATGCCAGAATCTACCATGTGAAAGAGCTTATTAAATTTGAATTGTGAATTTCAAATTTAAGGAATTGCTGACAACTACTAGTCACTACTGGCTTGCATAAGCTTTTGTTTGGGTGTTGAAGCTCATGTTTCAGGTATATTATTTCGAGCATGGAAGTGAGAGGTAAGACCCTGACCAATTCCAGAATATACCATATGATATGCATAATAGGTTGTTAAAATTCGAATTGTGAATTTTGAATTTAAGAAATTACTGACAACTACTAGCCACTATTGGCTTGCATAAGATTGTGTTGGATGTTTGCAGCTCATGTTTCAGGTAGATTATTTTGAGCATGGCAGTGAGAGGTAAGACCCTGACCAATGCCAGAATATACCATGTAAAAGAGCCAAACTTTATGAGAAGAGTCTCATGGTTGTGAAATTACTTGGTTGTTAAATTTGAATTGTGAATTTCAAATTTAAGGAATTGCTGACGACTACTAATCATTGTTGCCTTGTATAATATTGTGTCAGGAGGGACGCATGGTAAGTGGGTAATCATGTTATGATAGTAAGCATAAATTTATAATGGGCATAGTAGTGCTGCTTACAAGAAACCCACAATTAAACAAGTCAATTTCTGCAGTAGACAGAATTGCAAATTCTTATTGAATTTGATTACCAATGTCATCGCTTGGTTATGGAACAATCAATTGGATTGTATTAACAGGTAATGATTGAATGTTTGGCTATTTGATTAATGTGTCAGGGATACACACCGCAGGAAGATCATGTGTGATGACCTGCAAGAGCCAAACTTCATGGGAAGGTTTTCCCTTGGAAATGGGTTTCGGGTGAAACACCATTGGACATTTTGGAAATGTCTCATCTGCACTGCATGTTCGGTAGTAACATGAGTAAGATGGTATAAAGTATGTCAGTAAGACATGTGTGAATATGAAATGTAAAAAGGATTTGGGATGGAAAACTGAGGGACTGTTAACTCAGGGAAGGAGCCTCCATTCCTCCTTAACAAAGGCATACTGCGACAGCAAATGGATAAGTGTTCTGTGACCCTTGCTATGAATATGCATGTTTAATTATTAAATTCCATATGCAGAAAATGTTTTGATTTAATATCCATTATGACCGATTGCTTGAATATGTATAAGTCATGCATGGCACACACCGGGAATGGGTGCACACTTTTCCGATGTTGAGTCATGAAAGGGTTTTCAATATTGATTACACCCCAGGGAGTGGGCGCACTCCTGGTGTCTCAATACTTGATAGTGAATGATGAGAAATGTAATTACAGTTTTTGAGCAATAACACTGATGAGTTTGCTTGCATTTCTTGTGTGCTTGTGTTGATAGGCTAAAGGTAAAAGGTAAAAGGTAAAATGGTAAATGGTTGTTGTGAGGGGTTGCGGAATAAGGGTTATTGTTGATATAAGTGTATGTTGGTATAAGTGTATGTTGGGATGTTACATGCCTGGGGATCCATAGTAGATCCTAGACCTAGAAATGGTCATGATAAAGTTCCAAGCCCAGTCAACATGAGGATGTACTGGCTAGACATTAATTATTTGATGTTGAGGAGAAGCCTGTGTGCTGACCTAACATCTAAGTCCATAGGCGATCCCAAGGCTTGCAAGGCGAAGCAGGATCCTGTGGACGAACGAGGAAAGGCACAATATAGATAAGTATTGGATTATTTTTCTTATGAAAATACATGTGTATATGATTTGGTTATGATGTTTGAGATCTTGTTCTAGAGATAAAACTAATGTGAATAAACTAAACATGTGAATTTATTCAATGTTTGGATATAGGTATTGCTGGGAGCTAGGACCATGAGAGCATCCTAGGGGTGTATATGGACATGTGACTGTCCTGGAAAGCTTGGAATGAGAAGTAATGAAAAAGGTGCTAGTAAGACGGGGGAGTCCTAGAAGCCGAGACAAACCATGTGGAGAGACTCCATGGTTTAGAGGTCTAGAATGGACCGAAGACACTAAGTGTCATGACCAAGAAGGATTGGTCCGGCATTCACGGTGAAGTGAAAGAGGCTGAGAGCATGAAAAGCCATTGCGGTGATGTGGGTTATCGGATGGAACAACACAAAGAGGGGAAAAAATCTTACTGCTCTCTCTTGCCTTTTGATTACATATATATATATATATATATATATATATATATATATATGTTTATGCATTGTGAAAACAAAGGATTGTTGAATGCATGTATGATTGAGAATGAAATGTGTGTATTTGCTTAAGTAAATTTGTGAATGCTAGAATAGTTAATTCCTTGCCCAACAATGGACATGAATGAGCTCATGTGCCTGTCGGGGAAGGCATGAAAGATATGAAAGCCTCATTGATGAGACTTGGACTGTCATGCCAAATGGGGAAATTAATTGACTGATTTTAATGTCTATATTATGCTTGGTCTGATAAAACTTCAATGGTGCCTTTCACAGGTAAGAAAAGTGAGACCTGGTGGTGCACATTGAATATGGCAGTAGATCAAATGTTGTTGGAATTAGTTGGAAGTCTCCTTCAAATGATTTCCAAGACCCAAGAGAATCTCGGGGAGATTCTCAAGATACAGAGAAGGTAGAGTGAAATGAACCACCAGATTTTGCAAGACTCTATTGGTTTGCAAAGGGAGGTGAAAAGCCTTCTGGGAGCAATCGACAAGGGAAAGGAAGGTGGATCAGCGATGGGACATTCGTCCAAGCGACCTGATAGGAAACGGTCCAGGCATGAATACTCAAAGGAAATTGAGCAGGTAAAGATGAAGCAGCCAGTGAGATGTTGGAGATGCGGAGGACATCATTTACGTCGGGACTTCCCAATAAGAGAACATGATGAAGGCAATAGCCATAGAGTTCCTAGACTTCAGGATCAGCTGGAAGCTGATAACCAGTAGGAAGAGTCCACGGAAGTCGAGGGGCTTGGTCTTGAACATTCAAAGTAGATGATTGAACGTGGGACAGATCTGCAATTTTGAAATTTTGATGTGCAATTGTATATGTATTGTATATATGTAATGGAACACTGAGGACGATGTTATTCCAAGGGGGAGGGGAATGTCACAGCCCTAGTTTTGACCCCGTTTGCATGGTGTATAAAATGTAATTAATCGTGGTGAGGAGCTCAATGCAAAAGCCCCACCATCGATTTGGTTGTGTATGTTTCGGTAATAGGGGTAGTTGCCGATGGTATGTCGTGCTATCCGACACATTATAATGTGGCATCATGTAAATACACACATCAAATAAAACTAAAACCAAAACTAGCTACGTCAGTGCAACATTGAATGAAAAGGGCATGGTTCCAAAGGATAAGGGGTGGGGGATGTCAAACCTTGGTCTATGGGGGAAAAACCCATGTGTTGCCACCTTGTTTTGTTTTGCCATCTTACCTTGTCAACCTCTTTATTGTTTTACCCAACCACCTTCATGGGGAATGGCTGGTGGTGGTTGGGGTAGTTATTGTCTTTGGGAGTGGGGTGGCAGGACTGTCAGTACTTTTCCCACACACACACTCCACCCATGACCTTCCATTGACTCCACTCCATCCTTGTCATTTCACCTTCACAGCGGTGTCTGTTGATGCTCATGCAAAGCAGTGGGTTGTTCACCCTCACGCATAGAGAGTTGTTCTCTCTCACACAGGGTCGCGCAGGTAGTTGGCCTAGTCTTCATTCTCACGGTTGTGGTCTGTGGAAGTTTCCCCTTCACACAGGGAGTGTATTCTTCCTCACGCATAGATCGGGAGATTGTAATTTCTTCCTAGCGCGGTCTGTGTAGTCTTTCTCCAGTGACTTCGAATGTGTAAACCGGGGCTGTTGTTTTCCCCACGTTGCTGGTAAGGTATGCTGATACGTTTTTGGGATTGTTGTTTTCCCCTGCCGTGAGTGGTATTTGCTGCTATTCCTTGGTGTTGTTAAGAGTCCGTCCTCTTTCCATCTTGGACTGTGCGTGTGTGTTCACTTCTTCCGTTGTGGGGATGTTATTTTCCCCACGTTGTGGTTGGATGTTGATTGCCGCCTCTGCGCCTGAGTTTCCCATGGTTATGCTGGGAATTTTGTTTCTTATCCACTATGGGTTGTGGATTGTTGCCACCGTTTTGATTGGGAAGTTGGGTTGCTGATATACCCTAGATTGGGTGTTGTGCTGAGTTGTTTTGGCCACGATAGGGCCAAGAACAACTCCGTGTTGTCTGGTGAACTTGAGTTGTGCTCATCTTTGGTTTGGGATTATCCTTGGTTGCCCTTCCCTTCTTCACAGGGCTGTGAAGGGATTGGTGTGTTGCGGTATGTAGTGGTTGGTATTCGGACTGTGCTGGCTTGGTCGTTCGTGGAAGGCCTGGTAAAACCATCTATGTTGGTTTGACTGATTGTGTCCCCTGGCTATGTGTAAGCCTGCCTTGACCCTTATCCCTGGAGGAATCATGCCCAACTTGGGGGTGGCAGCACTGCTGAGAGATTGATGAGCATGCTGACCTATGGTTGGGTGGAACGTTGCAGTGACGTAGCTGGTTGCGGAATTCTCCATCCTAAAAGATAAGTAATCTTGGCTGCTTTGTCTCTGCAATTTATATCTATTGTATAATGAATTATGTTGAACATGTTTTATGCTGGAAATGTATGTGTGTTGCTTCCACTAAAGTTTGATTCATTCTGCATCTGTGTATGCTTGGAAGTTTTATTTCCAGCATTGATGTTTGTTTATGTTCATGGGGCTGTTTTCCTGGTTGTTCGTGGTATTGGTCGCGTCCTCTTCACCGGTAGGAGGGTCGGGGACGTGACACATGGTGTCAGAGCTAACCTGAGAAGAATAAATCGTGTAGCTATAGAAGCTACAAATTCTTAATTTTTAGGTCTCTCTCCACAATCCATCAGCAAAAGTATGCTAGGTTGACTCTCCATTGAAGGCCACATCTTTCTATCGAAGCAGAATTTGATTCCGAGCATTTTCAGTTTTTGGTGCGAGAAATTAGGGCTTCTTACAGAAGAGGAATTTTTGAGTCAGCCTGGCATAGGATTTTTCTCCTCATCAAAATAAAATTTTAGAGATCTGGGTCAAGATTTTTGGTTGGGTGAAACTCCAGGAAAGTCAAACCCTGGTTTGACCTCGAGCTGCAAAAACCCTAAATACTAAAACTGATAAGTTTTGATACATTCACTATATCTTTGGATTGGAGAAGGATCAGGAGCTGAAATTTTCATTGTTGCCAAACTTCAGCCTTAGATTCAATATATTCTAGGAGATATGATCCCTCCAATTTAGGGTTCTAGCCTCTTCCAGGATTCATCCCTAAAAAGGACACCTGGGGAGAATTGTTGTAGCTTGGGATACAAAGGTCCAAATTAAATGCCTAAAGATGTTACAGAAATGGAATGGAATTTAATTTCTGTGGTATGAGTTTCAAACACAAAAGCTGAAATAGTGACACATGGAAGTCCGTACAAATTCGTTGTTCTGAAAAGTCCTGTAATAGGCCACCTTGGGAAAATGATCATAAGTCCCAATTGGTGAAACCAAATCTAATTAAAAATATGGTGTTGGAATAAGAACATGTGGAGATATCTCTGTGGAAAATTTTAGACACGGAGGAGCATTAATTTTGGAGATATCGAGTAACAGTATCAGGCATTTCTGCAGAAGAAATTGGAAAACTAGGGCTTCCTGTTCTGGGAGCTTCCCTCAACTATTTTCAGAAAAGGAGTACATTGGACAGCTTGCCTTGAAGAGATCTATATTTCTATCCAATCATATCTAAAATATTCCAAGTTTTGAAAATTAGGGTTTCTCTGACAAACCCTAGATCATCCAGCTCCGGAACCAAGACGAACACATCAAATCGGTAAGATCTAATCTTTTGCTATTTTCATTTGAGGTTCTCATTTCAAAGTGATCTATCACATCAGCTTGATGATAATCTTGATGAAGTTGACAACTTCCAAGCATCGAAGCATATGATCTCTCTGAAGAAAATGAATTGGACACCTACATGAGTAAATAGGTTCCAATTCCAGAGGGAGATGAGGCTCAAAGCCTTACACAAGAAGAACTTGGTCAAGGCCAAGAATATCATTGTTGATTCAATCACAGATCAACTTGTACTACAAGTGTCTTCCTAAAATACACCGAAAGAGATGTTTGAGTCCTTGACCAAGATATTTGAAGGGAAGAACATAAATTAGAATATGACCTTAAGAAACAAGTTGAAGAATGTGAAGATCCATAATGCAGAGATCATGCAGTCATACTTTATGAGGGTCTCTCAAATCAAAGAACAACTTGTAACAGTAGAAGAAGAAGTGGAGAATGCAGAAGTGGTGATAGCCACCTTGAATGGCCTCCCAGGATCATGGAATTCATTGATGCAAGAAATGTGTGCTAGAAGGAAGTGATTACTTTCAACGGACTCTGGGAAGAAGAAGAAGCTCGACTCATAATAAGAGAAGAGAAGATGGGAGCAACTGAAGATCAAATCTCTCTGTCCAAAGAAGATCCCTCAAGCAATGAGGAATATGAAGATCTCAACTTTTGAAGAAACTCTTATCCATCTTAGCATTTGGATAAAAAACGATGCTATTAGGAATGAAGAAGATGATGAAGTTGAAGTCTCAAGAAGGAGTCTACCCGCGAAACAAATAAATATAAGTATTCAATTGTAATTTCATGATATTATTTTGTTATGCATTTGTTTATATTCAGTTGATGTATTATGCATGATAGAATGTTTGCATTAATATAAGTATACTACTAATATGCATGTGATGGGTAAGTAGCTCATGGTCCTATACAACTCTCCATTGCTACTTATCTAGAATGAAACCTCTTTGCTGACATATTGGATTAGTGCACAATCTCAATGTTGTCCTGGTAGAGATGGAAGGCATCTAGAAAAGTTTCTGTGAGATATGGATGAATGTTGTATTGGATAAAATAGTTGCATGATCATATATTTATGCATAATAATTTTCCATTATTAATATGTCTTATGAAATGTTTCTAACCATACAACTAATGCATTTGACTTGTAGGAAAGATCGCATACATAATCGCCTACAAGAAAAGAAGGATGAGACTTGTTCCAAAGAACAAGTGATGACAGTTCAAGATGAAGAATAATATGATGAATGCAGCGACATCATTGATGTAGAAACTTCTAGCCATGAATAAGTAGCAAAGAAGAAAGGGAAGACCAATTCAAGAAGAATGATGTCTAGGATGCGAAACTGATCCATGAAGGGAAGTTCGTAGTTTCATCATGCAGTAGATGGAAACATCGTGGGATACAAGGCAAGATTTGTATCACAAGGCTTCTCATAAAAAGAAGACATGGATTATGATGAGACATTTGCAGCCAGTGGGATTTGAGACACATGGCACACATAATCATGTGTGCAAATGAAAGAAGGCCTCGTACGAGTTCAGAAGATACCCATGGGATAACACATACATGATGAGCCTGATGAAGATCTTAACCTTTGCTACAAGGTTGAAGATGAAAGCCTATAGAGGATGACAAACTCACAGATGGGTGCGAGAAGAACGCTTTAAAAGATAGAGGATCTTGGTATCTAGTGACCCTAGATGGATACATAGAATATTAGTAGTAAAGGAAGCTACTTGTCACTTCAGTACATAATGTTTCAGTGCAGAGAGTACGGAAGATAGAGGGAGTATGATGCTTTGCTTCAGAGGGAGTGAATATAGAATATCTTAAGGTTCAACATGGTACAATAGGATGGACAGATTACTGATGACTCTAGGCTTTACTGAGAGTAAAGTGGATTCCAAGATTTGCTTTAGGGTTGAAGGCAGAAGAACAGTGATGCTCCTGTTATATGTCGATGCACTATTTTCTAGGCATGGAGGTGTGGCAGAATCTTCCTCGAAAAAGGGAAGTATGCAGTAAAGATCTTGAAGGGGTTTAATACGATGGACTACAAGTCCATGACCACACCTATGGAATTGAACATGAAGCTATTGTGTGATGCTTCATCAGAGACAATGGATGCTACGATGTATCGTCATATGATTGGGTCCTTGATGTACCTGATGAACACGAGACTAGATATTTGCTTTGCTATGAAAACCTTGAGTCAATTCCTGACAGATCTGAGACATGTTCACTTGATTGCTGCAAAGCATATTCTAATGTACCTGAGGGGTACAATTGATTATGGACTCAAGTATGAGGTGAATCAGAAGATTAACCTGGAGGGTTATGTTGATTTAGATTGGGCAGGCAGTGCCATCAATAGGAAGAGAACTTTAGGGTGTTGCTTTAGTATGGGATCAGGTGTGTTCTCTTTGTTTAGCAGGAAGAAATCCTATGTGGCATTAAGTACTGCGGAAGCAGAGTATGTCACAGCTTGTTCAGCTAGTTGTGAGGCAGTATGGTTGAGGAAGCTACTGTCTGATTTATTTGATCTCCAGTTGGATGCTACTTGTATATATTGTGACAACCAGAGTTATGTGAAGTTGTCAAAGAACCTGGGGTTCCATGAAAAGTCGAAGCATATCAAGATCAAGTATCACTATATCAGGGATATGGTGCAGAGGGTAGTAGTGAAGCTCCAGTATGTTGCGATGGATGAACAGATAGCTAATGTGTTGACAAAGCCATTAGCCAAAGTGAATTTTGAGTACTTCAGGGAGAATCTTGGTGTTCTCCAGATAGAGGTCCCTTCCAAGGGGAAGTGATGAGTCTGTGATCCATTCTGACATGGTGAGAGGATTGGTTCTTTCCATGGTCAGATGTAAGGGATGATCCATTCTCTCATGGTGAGAGGATTGGTTCCTTCCATGTTAGATATGAGTGCTGATCCATTCTAATATGAATATAGGATTGGTTCCTACATGATCAGATATAAGGGCTATTGCCATTCTTGGAATGGAGGTGCCTGGTCAGTTACCAGGAATACTCGGTCTAGGACTAAGGACCTTTCTAATATGACTATAAGATGTGTTCTTACATGATCATATGTGAGTGCATGGCCATTTTGATGTGATTGAGGGATGTGTTCCCACTTTATTAGATATAAGGGTTGTTGCCATTCTTTGAATGGAGGTACCTGGTCAGTTACCAGGAAATCTCAGTCTGGGACTGAGGACTATTTTGATATGACTCTAGGATGTGTTCTCACATGATCGGATATGAGTGCATGGCCATTCTGATGTGATTGAGGAATGTTTTCCCACTTGATCGTATATAAGGGTAGTGTCCATTCTCTGGGAGAATGGAGGCATCTGGTTAGTTACCAAGAAACCTCAGTCTGGGACTGAGTGCCCTTCTGACATGGTTAGAGGATTAAATTCCTTCCATGGTCAGATGTAAGTGCCATGCCTTTTCATATATGGTTGTAGGTGTGTCCTACCATGCTGGTGATTGTAAGTGCTAAGCCTTTCCACAATTGATAGTAGGTGTGTCCTATCATGCTGGTGGATGTGAGTGCCATGCATTTCCATAGATGATAGTAGTTGTGTCCTATCATGCTGGTGGTTGTAAGTGCTGAGCCTTTTCATAAATTATAGTAGTTGTGTCCTATCATGCTGGTGAATGTGAGTGCTAGGCATTTCTGACAGGGTTGTGGGATGTGTTCCCGCATGGTCAGATGTGAGTGATGGGCATGCCATTCTGACATGGTGTTGGATGTGTTCCTCTCATGGTCAGATGTAAGTGATAGGCGGGCCATTCTCACCTAGGGTTAGATATAAACACTGAAGAAGACATACATGGAGGCTAGGCCTATAACTAGCATGAAAAGGGGATGGCTCTATAGAACTTCCTATGATGAGAAGAATCATGAGATAGCACCCGTGATGATGATCCAATAGTGATGATCTAGATCGAGCGATGATCCAAATCCAGTGATGATGATCCAGATCCAGTGATGATCTAGATCCGGTGATGATGATCCAATCGAGTGATGATATAGATCCAGTGATGATGATCCAAATCAAGTGATGATCTAGATCCAGTGATGATGATCCAGATCGAGTGATGATCTAGATATAGTGATGATGATCCATATCAAGTGATGATCTAGATCCAGTGATGATGATCCAGATCGAGTAATGATCTAGAGCAAGATGAAGATGACTTGAAGATGAATATGATGAGAACTCAATGATGATCCAGATGATACAAAGAAGAATACTTGTGCTGATAAATTGTGTCAAGAAAATACCTTCCTAGTTAAGAGGGAGTGTTAATGTATTTGTAACTTTGGAATGTATTCATCTGTATATCTTATGTATTGTACCCCTATGTTTATTCTAGGATGTGTCTTCAATGTATTTGAGTCATGTCATGCCCCGATGTTCCTATTGGGAGGTTCTATAATGTAAACAAGTCATGTCCAGTCATTGTGCGTGTTATATCCTATTTTTGCTTCTCATTTTAAAAGCATTTTCTTATGTTTTGAAGCTTGGTTTTGTTCATTTTTTTTAAGTTTGGTTTTTAGGTTAGTTTAAATCTTTTTCTTTAATTTTCATGTTTTTATTTAAGTCATTTCATTGTTTTATTTTTCCAATTTTGGTTTTATTTATCAAAATTCATAGTTAAGGGGATTATAGAATGTTTATATGAATTAAAAGGTCCTTAAAAATATCATAAAGTCTTGATCTAAGTCATTTAACCAAATTTAAACCATTGTTATGAGTTGTATTTTTGAAAATCATTGAAACAGGTTTTCTTGTAGCGCAAGCCTGAAAAAGTTACACATGCGTGCTACAAGAAAATCGTGATATTAGAAAATCATGATTTTTGGTTGAAATGTTTGGAAATTTGGGCAAATGAGAGGTCATTCATACTTGGTTAATGGATTTGATACGTGTTCTCAGCTAGAATGATCATTGTGATAGGTGTTAATACTTCAAAAAATCCATCATTAGGGTAAGTTGCGGTGGTCTGGTGAAGAGAAGTGGAATAATGATAATTATTCATGATTGAGGAAAATTCTCCTTGAATTACTCATCTCCTAAAGTGCATGAAGAGCATACAAGTTCATGGTGAAATTTTGGCAGTTTGTAATCAGGTTTTCGAGCAGGTTAGTGATTTAGGGCTTTGAAGGGCGACCGTTTGGAACTATCATGGCAGTTAGAGGAGGATTAAGGAATGGAATTGGACACCTAGCAGACAAGTAAATGCAATTCTAGCAGCTGGATTCACCACTTTGACAAGTAGGAGGTGAATTGCTATCAAAGTCTATGTATTTGGGTTTATACTAACAGAGGACTAATTATGGAATTTAATGAACATTGCTAGTATGTAAACCTAATTCATACTAAATGTCAAATTTTATGTCAATAGAATTAAGACATTTATCAGTTTAAGTGATAAAATTCAATCCATAGGTTTGGTTTCTCAATATATCATTGACTGCCAAATTTTCCAAGATCTGAATAGAGTTAGAATTCTTTACTGAAAGAAGCAATTTGACAGTCATTTAAAATGAAAAGAAGTGGTAAAACCAATAGAGCTGAACCTTCAGACATGTCCCGGGTTCATACTTTTCCAGACTGTGCAAGATTGTTTTTAGAGGCAGGATGGTTAAGAATTTTTAAGAGAATTGATGGGTATCACATAGAGGTCTCTTATAAGTTTTCTTAGTGTTTGGATAAAGATATTGTTACTTTCGATACCTTGAAGTTTGAGTTGACCAAAGAATTGTTAGCAGAAGCTACAGGGATCCCAGATGAAGGCAAATATTGGTTTTAAAAAGTACCTTTTACCTTTGATACACAGAAATACTTACTTCCAGATGTGGTAGCAAACTGGGGTAAAGGAGTACATATTAAAATATTTAAACCAGAATAGATAGAGCCAATTAAAATCCTGCAAAGTTATATCACTTGTGAAGGGATATTTGCATTTGTTTTTAAGTATCATTTTAGGTTTTTGTAGCATATTATCCATGAAGCAAAAATGAATCTTCCATTCTTTTTCTTTAAAAGTTTACAAAATATGTCTAGTAGGGTGAAGGACCATCACGATCACACTAAACAGTGTGTGTTTCATCATGGGCTTATAAAACTAGTCATAAGTGTTGTATTTTGAAAGAAGGAGAAAACATGGGAATATTTTCTTTTTTGGTTTGGATTTCAAACATAAAAGGAAGATCAAACTCATAAAAAAGCAGTTGAATAAGGGTCATAATTCGGTCAAGAAGATGAAAAAGAGAGTCACAGTTAAGATTGAAGAGGATAATGTACCAGAGAAATCTATGACTCAAGGACATGAAAATGTTGAAGTTGAACAACAGACTAATATTGAGGAAAATGAAATTTCAAAGGCAGAAGTGAAACAAATAGAGCCTGTAGAAGCTACTTTTCATGAAGAACTAAACCAAGAAGTAAAGGAAAATGTGAAAGAATAGGAACAAGTTCCTTTTACAGTGCAGTCTGAAGATGAGGAAAAGTCTTTGTCTGATGAAGTTAGGGTTCATACCGAACAAAAGATACAAAAACTTGAATATGAAGAAGAGGTAATGTCATGAGGGATAAAAGGAAAAAATTTTCAACTAGATTCTATGAAACATCAAGGGAAAGATTTAAGCATGTTAGGAAAAATTGGAACAGCTTGGAGGCCCAAGACTAGACCAAAGAACAAACTCTGATTGAGTATGAAGAAACTGTTAAACCCTAAACTAGCTAAAAAGAATATTACAGTAATTGAAGACTCTTCATCTCAGGAAGAGTTAGAAGACAATGAAGATCAAAATGAAAAGGACATGAAGGGTAAAAAGCAAATGGTTTCAAAACATAAACTAGCTTTCACTGAAACCAAAATTTTAGAGATATTTGAGGAAGTTCAAAAGAAGGTAAATTTAGACCAGAATCAAAATGATTTAAAGAAACAACATTCAGCTATATCAAGCTCTTGTGCAGATAAAGGAAGGGCTGCTAAGCAATCAGCCCAATGCAATATTGAAGCCAAAGAGTATTCAGAAATCCCTGTGGACATGACAAAACAGATGGAAGAAGATGAGGAGATTTTTAAGAAGTTGAAAATCCCTTGGATGCCAGAAGAAATGCATCCAGTATCAGAAGGGAAGTGCATTAATTCTGAAAATGAAAATTTGCAGAGGAATATCAAACAGTACAAATATCATATCGATTACCTGCATGAGACAAATGAGGGATTAGTGACTTCCAATAGAAGATTAAGAGAAGATTTAGAAGAGGTAAATAGTCACTATCAGGAATTGATTACAGTTTCTAAGGAGGCTTTAAAAATAAAAAGACAAACACAAAGTCTGTTTACAAAACTGAAACAAACTATTCAAGAGCTAACACAGCAAAATCAGGAGCTGACAAAAAGAGTTGAAGATTTGGAAGCAGATCACCAAAAAGAAAGAAGGAAGACTCAAGCTTTAGAAGGAATTGCTCTTTTAGTAGAGGTTGCTAAGGACTTGTAAAGTGATTTAAGAATAGTGGTTATTAGTTAGTTTGTGAAAAATTTATTTTATTTTTGTATCATGATAATTGTTGGTTATGATGGGCAGACCCGGGTTTACTATAATCAACCAACAACACCCCTAGCTCACTGGCCCTTTCGGCAACAGACCACGAGGCGGCCTGAAGTCTCACCTGAAGTGATTCTAATGGGTTGGCCAAGGAATCAAGCATCTTGGACCAGGTTTTGTGGTGTATTTTCTTATGACTCGTAGCTCTTCTAGCTGCGAAGTCTCTTTCTCTGCGCGTCGCGTGACCCCTTTGCTCGCGTCGCATGATCTCCTCATCTCACAGCTCTTCTAGCCGTGAGATATCCCTTCTACTGTCGTGCGGTCCCTTTCCACATCGCACACTTTCACTGACTCACGATGACTCCAGTCTTATCACATCACTGCTCACCAGGCGACACATAAATTCCTCCCAACGCTAAGCCCTTAACCTATGGTATCACACACCGCAGCTCCTCTGCCGGTGCGGTGTCTCCTTCTTGCGATAAACTACTCCCGCGGCTCAGCGCACTTAGCATTTTTTGTGTTGACTCGCAAGGCTCAACATAACATGCTGTTCAATACTGCGACTAGTGACTGTTTCAAGCAAAGCATAAATGAACCCTCATACAACATGCCAAAGACTTCGACTTATGTTTACCCTTCTATATTGCTGTAAACTGATTAACACATGCATTCATTAAACTGTAAACAAAGTCCATGAAAAGATTGATAAATGCACAAGTAACATAACACATAATCCAATCACATAACTCTCGATTTTAATGTGGTTCACCTCCAGGATGGAAGTTACGTCCACAGAACTGTGTTTTTATTATAGCTCAGGGGAAGGTAAAACACAGTTCTGCTGCATCGCAGATGCAGCTCAAGATATTCTCTCTTAGATCTCTTTTCTTCTCTATATTGCACTCCTACAATATACTCTTCCCTCTCCGTTGATCCCTGCAGATCGTTACATGCATGCTTAATAAGCCAGCTACTAGTTACAGTAAGATTGCTTCCGCTAATAACAGAACCAGAGCTTGGATTTTACAACAGTCTATGTTACTTCTTTTATCTATATCACCCAACAATTGTCTAACTGTCTAACCAACCAACCAACCAACCTACCAACCCTTTTACAATACAAAATATATCCCTTTATAGGCAGCCCGAAGGTCTTTCCATTACAACACTGTGGGCCTGTCCCAATAGTAACCCAAAACCCTAACTAGTGACAGTCGGCCATATCTGTACTTGAGACAGCCGCTTTCCATCACACCACATCTCTCTGCAGTCTTCCATGCTTCCTGGCACTGATCATGGGTACTGTGCACCGCTTCGCTTTTCTGTCCTTCGTCTTCAATGCTTCATCCTCGTTGCTCCTTTTCCTTTATGAGGGTCGCTGATCCCTCCTGTCTTCGCCACTGCCTTCAATGCAGTGGGTGAGCTCTCTCTTCTCGGCTGCTTAGGTACAGTCGTCTTCCTTGAATTCTCCGTCTTCTTTGTCATGGTTTCTGGCTCTGCTTTGTAGCTGGAAACGTGCTACGACGTCGTAGCTCTATCTTATCTTCTCTCCACCAAAACTTATCTATTCGCTAAACTAGCAGCTTCTTCTGTAGCTGCGGGACCCTGCTCCAACAATAATATTATTGAAAAATTCGGCAGTATGACCTAAAGGTAGTTGGTTCAGTTATCTAACTATCTTTAAGAAAACAAGATAAAAGTAAGGATAGGAAAGAACCAAGGGTTCAATATTTGTTACAAGGGGAGGCTATCAAGCTGTGGTTTATGAAGCTAAGTGTAAAAACTCTTATGTATTTTTGAATGACTTATTATGAAATATATGCAACTATAATCCATATTTAGCCTATTTTTCGGTTTCATTCTTGATTTTTCTAATCACTCAGTTCATATATTCATTTCTTGTTTGAGGTTATTATTCATGAAATGCTTGTTAACTGTGGATGGAATTCAATGCTGTGATTATTGTATCTAGTTTATGTTTTATATGTTATGCATCTCAGTCTTCCAATTGTGCATGATTTAGTGTTTGATTTAGCCTTGTGAAGTTTCTACCCTAGTGTTTACAAACTATACAACCAAAACCATAAAAAACCTATCTTACTTAATTGTGTCTTATGAGATTGTGTTGCCTTGTTCTTTCGTAGTCTGAGAACAATTTCTGGCACAAACATCTTTCGCGTCGTTGCAGGGGAAGAAGTTGAAAGCCTAATTTCCCTGGGCTACTCATCATTTAACTGGTTTTGAGAGGTGAACTTGAACCAACAAATTTTAATAGACTACTTTTCACCAAAATATTTCACAATGGCTACTAAAGGAGTTAGAACAAGAAGTAGACCTAGTTCACCTTTACCACTGGGTCTCTCAGACCCAGAATAGATTTTGAAAATAGCTAGGAAAATAAAAAGGTCTCAGTCATCTCAAGCTCTATGTAACCCTAATCAACTAGACATATCATCACCTTTTTCTGTTCTTAAGAGAGAGGAACAATATTCATCCTGGTTGAAACCTACAATCCCTGTTAGTAATTTTCAGGTTTTTACTAATCCTCAATCTTTCAAGAAAGAAAAGATCTTATATTTTGGAAAAATCCCTTTATTTCACCTCAAAGTTGGCAAGAATCCTTTTCAACCAAGTCCTAGTTAGGTTTTTCCTTCATCTAAACCAATCAATTTGAAGATGGCAGCCCAAAATAAACCATTAGACATGATGGACCGAATGGTGGTAACTAGGTATGCACCTCTAGTTTTTCCTTAGCGTTTAAATTCTCTTCCTGGTGGAGATTACAAAAAATAATTACCTAGGTTAAATGGACAATGTGAGAATACAGCTGAGGAGCATTGGGATGCATTTCTCAGCTATGCTGATAATCAGAATATAGAGGCAAAGGATGTGTGGATGAGGATGTTCGTACAGAGTTTAGATGGAGAGGTCACAAAATGGTTCAGAGAGTTACCAACAAACTCTATTACTATAATATAAGAGCTTTTGGATCTTTTCATGAGACAATGGGGTGATACTAAGGATCACACATATTACATTACAGAGTTTGGAGCTCTTAGAAGAAATAAATATGAAACCATAGCTGATTTTTCAAAGAGGTTCAATAAAATGTATGGCAGAATTCCTGCAAAGATTAAACCTTCCGAAACTTTTGCAAAAATCACTAATGCTAATGCTTTTGATCAGGAGTTTTCCTTACTCTTGAGAGAAAGAAGACCTATTAATTTAATTAACATGCAAGATTCAGCATTAGAAGTGGAGTCTAATATACTTGCTTCTAATAGACTAAAGGGAAACTCAGCTCAACAAGTATATGACAAAAAGGGTAAGAAAGAGGCAGCTCTAGTGGTTTCAACATCCCACTCTGTAGAAGGTAAAATTGATTAGATATCCAAGATCGTGAAAATCCTAACTGCAAAAATAAACAAGTTGGAATTAGAGAAAAATTCAAATAAACATGTTCAAGAGGGGGACATAAACCCTAATAATCCAAATCAATTCAGAAGACAGTTTGCGCCTCGTTTCATTCCTAGAGAGAGAAGAAACAATGATATACAACAAGAAAGAAGAGAAGCTGAGGATCAAAAGGTGCCACCACCACTTCAGAATAATGTAACTGATGAAGGAGAAATAGAAGAAGAAGATTTATTTGAGGATCCAAATCAGGATATGAATTATTTTGGAGAACAGTTGACTGAAGGTATTGTGACTAAGGAGGATTTTTTAAACTCAGAATATTATGATGTAGATGTTTTTGAAACAGAAAATGATTTAAATCTTGAAGTGACTACTCTGACTATTGATATATATCTGACTGATCCAAGAAAACCCTAAATTTAAGATCAGGACCAAAACAAGTGATTCAAAATCCTAGGAAGAAGGTAATTCTACCTCCTAAACAGTAATATGATCCAGTATTAGAAAAAAAAATAGAATCAAGATAAACAAAAGAAAATTATTGAAGTTGAAAAGGTGAACAAAGGTATGCTGAATTTTAATCTTGAAAATGAATTGTGCAAAATTAAGATCCCTATGCCTTTCACTGAGTTGATAAAGAATCCTTCTTATAAAAATTCAGTCTTGAAAATGATTGGTTTAGAAAACAATCAAGTACCCTCCGACACAGTGAATCTACAAGAGGAAAATCCTAAAATTTTCATTGGATCAACTTTGGCAGAAAAAACTGAAAATGATGCAAGTGCATCTTCTCCTTTTTACATTACTCTAACTATTCATGAGAAAATGATACATAATTTCCTTTTGGATTTAGGAGAATATCATAATCTCATGCCAAAAGAAATCATGGAGGCTTTACGGTTGAGCATAAAAAAACCTTATCATGACTTGTATGCTTTCGATTCTCAAGCTGTAAAATGTTTAGGAGTAATAAATGATATGGTAGTTAGTTTAGCTCAGCTACCTATGAAGAGTGTGATTATGGATGTAGTAGTGGCAGACATTACACCTAAGTTTGGAATGCTTCTCTCTAGATCTTGGGCCAGGAATGTAGGTGGAACTCTACAGATGGAATTAACATATGCAACCATCCTTGTCTTTGGAGGTGAAAAAACAAGGTTGTATAGAGAGTTACAATTTGCTTATATTGTGACTGATGACAAGAATCCTACAAACCATCCATTTTATGCTGTTGAAAACGATTTGGGTACTTGTATGTTGCATTTTAGTGATGATAATGATGCTGCTAGTTTATTACAGGTTGAAAAAGAAAAATCAGTCACATGTACTAGGGAACAAGAGGATGAACTTTGGAAAATGTATATTGATGGATCATCATCTAAAGAAGGTGTTGGAGCAAGAGTTGTTCTGGTATCTCCTAGTGGTGAAGTAGTAAGATTAATGTATAAGTTGGAATTTATTACCACTAATAATACAACAATGTATGAGGATCTATTGTTAGGTTTTAAAGCTGCAAAATATCTAGGTATTCAGCAAATCTCTGTGTATGGTGACTCCGAGTTAGTTGTTAAGCAATTAAGGAATAACTATGAAGTAAAACAATATCTACTAAAAGTATACAGGAATGAAGTATGGGATATGATAGACAATATCTTTGTGGCTTTTAATATCACTTATATTTTTAGGGACCATAACCAAATTGCTAATTCTCTTGCCCTAGCAGCCACATATTTCAAAATTCCTAAAAGAACACAGTTGAAGTATCCTATTGAGATTAGGTACATGCCTCCTGTGCTGGATAATATAAAGAAATGGAGAGTTTTTGAAGATGATTTTGAGATAAAAATGCTTTTAGAGCTGATAGGTGAGTTTTCCAATTCCTTAATTAATCATGAATAGGATGATGAAATTGAGGATTTTGAAGGTGTTGCAGAAAATGAGATTGCAGGTCACAAGATCATTGAGCTGAAAGGTAGTTTCATTCCTAAGGGTATGGTACCTTTGGAGAGTATTTTTCGAAGGATGATACCCATTTAAAACCAATTATGCAGTCTTCAGAAGAAAATGTAATGGGTTGTAATATTGGCACTAAGTAACATCTGATATTGGTGAAGATCTCAAAGACACTCACAACAGAATAAAGAAACAGGTACATCAAGTTATTAAAAGAGTATGTTGATGTTTTTTCTTGGTCATACGAGGATTTGAAGACATATAATACTAGTATTATATAGCATAAAGTGCCTTTGAAACCAAATGTTAAACCTTTCAGACAGAAATTAAGGAGAATCAATCCAGCTTTGTTTCCCATTATAGAGAAGGAGGTTAAAAAATTGTTAGATGCTAAGATTATTGTTCCCCTCCGATATTCTTCATGGGTAGCCAAGATAGTACCTGATAGAAAAAAGAACAGTGAAATTAGATTGTGTGTTTATTATCAAAATCTAAATATATCTTCACTAAGGATAATTACCCTTTGCCAAAGATTGAACAAATATTGCAGAAGGTGGTTGGTGCACAAAGAATTTCAATGGTAGATGGTTTTTCAAGGTATAACCAAATTGCAATGCACCCTGATGATAGAGAAAAGATAGTGTTTACTACTCCATGGGGTACTTTCAGGTATGAAAAAATGGGTTTTGGATTAATGAATGCTGGAGCTACCTTTCAAAGATCTATGGACATAGATTTTGTAGGAGAGAGGGATATGTTTGTAGTAATCTATTTAGATGATATTATAGTCTTTTCACAATTTTATGATGAACACCTAAAGCACTTAAAGAAAACTTTCTTGAAATGTAGAAAATATGGGTTGTCTCTCAATCCCAAAAAGTCGCATTTTGTTGTACAAGAAGGTAAGTTGTTGGGTCATTTAGTTTCAACTAATGGCATAAGGATAGATCCAAAAAGGGTGAAAGCAATTCTGAAAATTAGTTTACCAAGGAACAAGAAGGATGTGCAATCTTTTATTGGAAAATAAATTTTCTGCGTTGGTTCATACCAAATTTTGTTGAAACCATTAAACAGATTATAGCCATGTTGAAGAAGGATCGGGAATTTTAGTGGACTACAGAAGATAAAATTTCATTTGAAAATATTAAGGCAACTTTTATGGAAGCACCAGTACTAGTAAGTATGATTTTACAAAGGAATTTTTGACTTTTTCTTTTGCATCAAAGGATACTTTAGCTATTGTTTTATTACAGAAGAATAAGGATGGACTTGAACACCCAACTGCATTTTTCAGAAAGACCCTCAGAGACTTAGAGATAAAGTACGACACTTTAGAGAATCAAGCTTACTCATTGGTAAAGGCATTAAAGATTTTTAGAATTTATGTTTTACATTCCAAAGTCATTTCTTATGTTCCTAATGCTTCCATTAAGGATGTTTTGACCCAACCTGACAGTGATGGAAAAAGAGGGAAATAGATTGCAAAAATAATGGAATATGATGTGGACATTAGACCTACAAAGCTAGTAAAGGGACAAGGTTTGGATAAATTGTTGGCTGATTCAAATTGCCAAGATTTAGGTCTACATCTCATGGAAGAACAGCCAGCACAAGAAGAATTTCAAGCAGAGCGGGAGAAAGAGAAAATTATGGACCACTATGCAGAATTCACATGGTATGCAGATATTGTACACTTTCTTTTGTATTTACAATGTCTAGAACATTTAGACAAAAAAGATTCTAGGTATTTGAAGTTGAAAACTACTAAATATTGTTTGATAGAACAACAATTGTTTTGGAAATATCCAGGGGGGTATTTTACTTAGATGTTTGGATAAGCCATAATTTGAAGAAGTAATATCTTAATCACTTGAAGCTGATTGTGGGGGACATAAGTATTGGAAGGAAACAACTTATAAGATTCTAAGAGTCGGATACTAGTGGCCTTCTTTATTCTCTGATGTATATCAGCAAGTAAGAGCATGCACCCCTTGTCAGAAATTTGCTGGTAAGCAAAAGTTGTTGTCATTACTGTTAGAATAATCCTTCGGGATTATTGTAAATAAATAGTAAATAGGAATATGATTAGATAGGAAGCCAAACAGGCTGAGCGGAAGGTGAAACTCAACCGCCATGTGCTTTGTATAAATATAGGCATTTGCATTGGAAATGAATATTGAATCGGGAGTTATTACCAACAAGTGGTATCAGAGCAGGGCTGTCTGCCATAACTCTTGCTGCATTTCTGTCCATTGTCATTCTATCTTCCAGTTGCATTCATTGTGTGCGTTTCTTCCAGTCTCTCCTGCGTGCATGCGTTACTCCTCCTCCACGTGAAACCCTATTTTTTTCTGTGTTTCAAACATCCCATTTTCAATATACTGCGCCCTCTTGTAGCGTCCTTCCACATTGCCAGAAAAATGCGATTTCATGTTCTTAAACCCTAATTTTTTTTGTGGGCTCCTACTACACTAGGCTGCGTTGGAGATATTATGAGCCTGAGTGATGAGTTTTCATGGCGACTGTGTGAATATCCAGGGTTTTGTATCCTGCGATTTGTGTGAATATCATGGCCTGTATAGCAGCATTATTCTGAAGCAAAAGTGATGAAACCAAAGCCTCTTGACCTCCCAATTTATTTGTCATTAATAATCCTTGCTTCCATAACATCTTCAAAGGTTGCAAAGGATTCTACACCATACGAAAGACCTCCAACGAAGATTTTAGAGGACATGCACTGGAAACTGTTGTAGATGGCCGGCATGTATATTTCAAATGAGACCGCGTCTTGATAAAGCTGAAGCCTGTGAGTCTATATGCTGCATGAATTTATATGCTTTTGAGTATATATATATATTAATAACCCTTTTGTTGCCATCTCCCATGGAGTCGTTCTGGCGCCCAAGGTTCCAGCGAGCCGGCTTATAATACGCTGCTAGGGTATTCCCCTCTGTCTAATTCGTCGCCGAACTGGAGTGACCGGCCACCCGTGGAGACTGTGTCATTCTTTTGTGATTGATATCATATTGCATAAAACATATATTTTATGCTGGAGACTACATTGAACAGCTGCGTTGGAGACTGCATGGATGCTGCATTAAAATACCTATCAGTGTATTCGCTGCTGCTGAAGTCTGCGTGGAGACTGGACCGGTGATTTCGAGCCTTGTAAAGGATTGGTATATATATATGCGTTGATCATATATATGCTGCGTGAGTTTTTAAGTGAAGACCGAACTAGAACTGCACTGGAATAAGAGAACTGCGTGAAGAACTGTGTGGAGAACTACGTGGAGAACTCATACATTTGCGCAGAGCGTGAGCATGAGAGCATGAAGACTTCCCTTTTGGGAGTTGTGACCTGATATATATATGCTAACTAAGATATGCTGTTGATGCTGCATGAAGTTCGATGTACAACATTTTTTCCAGTTCACTACACAAAACCTAATTTTGCCCTAATCTTGTGCATGGAGTTTGAGTGGTAAATTTTGCATTGTTTGAAAGAGGCCCGTGACCTGGCTTCTGTATTGAAACCTTGATATAGATGTAAATACTAGTGCCTTCTCTCATATGTGTGAAGGATGATGGGGAGAATGGGCCCATGGATGCTGTAAATTTGAATTAAAGTGCCTAAAACCCTAGTTTTGCCCTAGTTCCAAACTGATATAATGAAGACTGATATAATGTATGCTGCTGATATAATGTATTCTGCCAGAATGATATAATGCATGCTGCAATTTGAGAATGTGTAATGGATGCTCAGATTTGATACATTCTTATGTGATTTATATCATATATTGAAGACTGCATAATACCTATCAGCATATCACATCTATGACCAAGTTGAAGAGCTGCCTGAGTAGAGCTGCGTGGAGCTGAATGTGAAGATTGTTGCTGCGATCCAGAGAATTGCTGATGATAATTGCTGCTGCTAATCACTTGATTTTGCAGGGTATATAGTCTGGTGCTTGATTTTTTGTGCACTTATATCATTTGCACAATAATATATTAGCTTCTAGTGCCTCCACACATTGTATAAAAAGGAATGTTGTTGTATATTTGAAGCTAGTGATTGATATATTGCATATTGAAGAAGTTTGTGTATGCTCACCTAAAGCTTGCATTGTAGACCTTGGCAGAGACTGTAGACCTACAAGGTTATTGTTTTTCTCTTTGTCATATCAAGTTTATTATTGTAAACTAACAGTTGTAAAGATGCACTCTTTGGCATCTAGTATTGGTGCTGCCCTAGCTGGCAAAGACCATTCCAAAGACCCTTCCAAGGGAGATTGCGGCAAAGAGAGAGGACAAGGAATAAGAAATTTCAGAGGCAGAGGGGGCAGAAACAAAAGATCAAATTTGTAGT
>LPNX010395024.1:281687-304530 GCA_001517045.1 Pseudotsuga menziesii | reverse complement strand
AGGCTGAGCGGAAGGTGAAACCCAACCGCCATGTGCTTTGTATAAATATAGGCATTTGCATTGGAAATGAATATTGAATCGGGAGTTATTACCAACAATTACCATTAAATTCAATTGCAGTAAATGCCCCATTTTAGTAGTGGGGTTTGGACTTCATAGGAGAGATAAATCCTTACTCTTCAGGGAAGTATAAATGGATTTTGACTGCTACAAATTTATTTACTAAATGGGTAGAAGTTATTCCCACAAGAAATGCAATAGACAAGGTAATTATAGATTTTATTCAAGAAAATATTGTTAGCAGATTTGGATGTCCGAAGAAGTTACTGATTGATAATGCTCAAGATTTTAAGTCTAAAGCTATGGTGGCATTTTGTGAAAAGAATGGGATTATGTTGAAAAACTCAACACCTTATTATCCTCAGGGAAATGGGTTAGCTGATTCAACTAATAAGAGTATTATTCAGAGTATTAGGAAGTTATTGAAGCAAAATAAACGATCATGGGATTCAATGTTAAAATATGCATTCTGGGCAGACAAAATAACAGTTAAAAATGCAATTGGAACTTCTCCTTTCCAATTGGTATATGGTACTGATGTAGTGTTTCCTGTCCAACTTGGTATTCCAATGATGAAATTTTTTCAAGATTGTCAAGAAGAACCTAGTGATATTCAAAAAATAATTTATGCACTGATAGAGTTACAGCAGAAACAGGAAATAGTAGAGGAAAAAGCTCAGCTGTACATGACAAAGATCAAAGAAAGGTTTGATAGAAAGATCAAAGAGAACACTTTTTCAGATGGAGATATGGTTTTGATATGGGATGCTAGAAAGGAGCAGAAAGGAAAGTATGGAAAATTTGATAATATATGGTTTGGCCCTTTCATAGTATCAAAAGTTTTGGAGAACAATACTTTTGTGTTATAGACTTTGGATTGTGAGGAATTGTCTAATCCAGTTAATGGACATTTCCTCAAACATTTTTACAGCTTTTGAGGTAGATATTGGACTTTCAATGTATATACCAGTGTGAATAACAAAATAAAGACTCCATAACCCAATGGAATTTTTGTAGATTAGCAAGTAGTTGCAGTTACAGCACAAAAGGCACTGATCTATAGGTTCTTGAAGCCTCACGGCGAGGAATTCATCCCGCAGCAGGAGCCAGATGTTATAGCCTGTTTTTGCTTCTCATTTAAAAAAAATTTGCTTGTGTTTTGAAGCTTGGTTTTGTTCATTTTTTTTTAAAGTTTGTTTTTTAGGTTAGTTTAAATCTTTTTCTTTAATTTTCATGTTTTTATTTAAGTGATTTCATATTTTTATTTTTCCAATTTTGGTTTTATTTATCAAAATTCATAGTTAAGGGGCTTATAGAATTTTTATATGAATTAAAAGGTCCTTAAAAATATCATAAAGTCTTCATCTAAGTCATTTAACCAAAGTTAAACCATTGTTATGAGTTCTATTTTTGAAAATCATTGAAACAGGTTTTCTTATAGCACAACCCTGAAAAAGTTACACACGTGCACTACATGAAAATCAGGATATTCGAAAATCATGATTTTTGGTTCAATGTTTTGGAAATTCATGCAAATGAGAGGTCATTCATACTTGGTTAATGGATTTGATACGTGTTCTCGGCCAGAATGATCATTGTGACAAGTGTTAATACTTCAAATAAGCCATCATTAGGGTAAGTTGTGGTGGTCTAGTGCAAAGTAGTGGAATAATGATAATTATTCATGATTGAGGAAAATTATCCTTGAATTACACATCTCCTGAAGTGCATGAAGAGCATACAAGTTCGTGGTGAAATTTTGGCAGTTTGTAATCAGGTTTTGGAGCAGGTCGGTGATTTAGGGCTTTGAAGGGCGACCATTTGGAACTATCATGGCCATTAGAGGAGGATTAAGGAATGGAATTGGACACCTAGCAGACAAGTAAACACAATTCTAGAAACTGGATTCACCACTCTGATAGGTAGGAGGCGAATTGCTATCAAAGTATATGTATTTGGTTTTATACTAACAGAGGATTAATTATGGAATTTAATGAATATTTCTAGTATGTAAACCTAATTCATACTAAATGTCAAATTTTATGTCAATATAATTAAGACATTTATCAGTTTAAGTGATAAAATTCAGTCCAGAGGTTTAGTTTCTCAATATATCATTGACTGTCAAAATTTCCAAGATCTGGACATAGTTAGAATTCATTACTCAAAGAAGCAATTTGACAGTCATTTAAAATGAAAAGAAGTGGTAAAACCAATAGATATAAACCTTCAGACATGTCCCGGGTTCATACTTTTCCAGACTGTGCAAGGTTGTTTTTAGAGGCAGGATGGTTAAGCTTTTTTGAGAGAATTGATGGGTATCACACAGAGGTTTCTTATAAGTTTTCTCAGTGTTTGGATAAAGATATTGTTACTTTTGATACTTTGAAGTTTGAGTTGACTAGAGAATTGTTATCAGAAGCTACAGGGATCCCAGATCAAGGCAAATACTAGTTTTAAAAAGTACATTTTACCTTTGATACATATAAATACTTACTTCTATATGTGGCAGCAGACTTGGGTAAAGGAGTACATATTCAAAATTTTAAACCAGAATAGATAGTGTTGGGCACCATTTTGACCTCTTTTTGCCACTTATATATCTTTCATTTCCCTTCATAAAACCTCCACATTGATTAGAAAATCTTTAAAGTTCACCCATGAACCTTGGTTAAGAGGTATAATGCCATTACTTTCTAATAAATTGAGTTTTGAGACTTTTTAAGTATTTTAACTAAGATTTTTATTCAGATTACGGGATGTTCTAACTTCCCGTATTATCTCCAAAGTTGAGCATTTGCAGGACAGCTAGGCAGGAACTGGAAGATAGAGAAAAGATCCTCAGTGTCCAAGGATGGATGAACATTCAACGGATAGGTGATGTGGCCTTTACAGATGTCAAGTCAACCTCAGTCAAAGGCGACCGCCTGTGCTTCCACTCAGCACCAAAGAAGGGGCAGTTTTGATTTTGTTGAGTTTCACGATTCTGAATGAGGATCTCGATGGTTATGTTCATTAATTAGTTTGCAAGATTATAGCATTTCCAGTTTTCTTTTGAATTTGTATAAGTACTTCACAAAACAATGAAGAATCATCACGATTTTGGGAAGAACGCATCTTGCTTCTGAACTGCGTGGTTTTGCTGTGTAATTGATTTATGGTGAATACATTTAGAGTTTCAGTTCTGTAAATATTCAATTGGTGTGTGAATGAGGCACTGGAGGGCCCCCATTGTTGAGTTCACACATTATTTTACTTGCTGGTGTAGCGATTTGGGTGATTGCAGCGATTTCATTTGATGCAAAGTATTTAAATCGTGCCATTGGTATGTGTTAATTCCTATAGTATCTAGTTTATTTTTGCAGAATGAATTCAGCTAGTTTTTAATCAATTTCATAAAAAGATCTGTTATTTTGTTTAATGGTTCAAGCTGCTATTCCATCGTGCTGCATATCACTTGCATTGTTTGATAAACTCTGTTCTTTTATTGGTTAAATAATGAAGGAATTGATGGTTCAGACCACGATTTTTGTATACTATACATTGCTATTTATTCAATGGTGAAGTGGTAAAGGACAATTATAAATAATGAACACTATCTTGTAAGGGAATTTAATTAATAACTGTTCATTCAGCGCTGGAGTATTAGGCAGAGCCTTGTAGTCTATATGTTAGGGTTAGAATTGTTGTTTAAATGCTTTTACTATCTCAGTTCTTTCACCAAAATATTGCTTCCATAAATAGATTGCTGTATACTTGAGAAGAAACAAATGAAGTTATCCCTGTAAAAGGATTTTTGTATCTTTAAGTTACAGTATTTTTCATCTGACAGTAGATTCAATTCACAGATAATTAAATTATCCAAACAAGTCCAGCTCTAAGTCCTAAAACTTGGATATGCCTCTAAGCTTACTGACCCGGATTGATATAAATTTAAGTTCTGATTCACATTGGTAGATCAGAGCCCAACATTTTGGCACCGTTGCCGGGGAGGCATTGTAGAAGCAGGCTTAGGAACTTTAGTTTTCTGATAAAAACAAAAATTTTAAACAAAAACACATAATAGGTTTTACTTTTATGTCAAGACTAAGAGACGAGAAAGGAAGATATATTAAAAACCCCCAAAAAATAGAAGTAACAGGAGCTTCTCTTCCAAAAGGATTCATCTCAACAGAGGGTACTTCTAAAATGGCTAAGGAAGAAACAGCAAAAGGACCAACTGCAGAACAGAGAAGGGAATATGAGAGGATGCTGGAAATAGAAAACAAACGCAGACAAGAGAGAAGAGAAGAAGAAAGGTGACATGAAAGAGAATAAGAAAGGAGACATGACAGGGAAGAAGAAAGGAGACAAGGGAGGGATGAAAGAAATGAAGGAGATCAGGAAGCCACTTTTAAATTCCCCATCATGGATACTAGTATTATCTTAGGGTAATATGTAAAAATGAAGAACATTCCACCCTCTGTCTTACCAAACTTCTATGGCCTGACCTCTGAAGATCCTGACTCTTTCCTATTTGAGTTTGATATCTTGTGCCGAACTTATGTATACACTGATGACACCCATAATCTTCGTCTTTTCCCTGCTACCCTTAAAGCAGCTGCCTTGAAATGGTTCATGGGATTAGGAGAGCATTCTATTACCAGCTGGGATGAGATGAGGAAGATCTTTCTTCACAAATATCAGGCCTACTGCAGATCAAAGGATCTCAAAGATGACATCTTTGGAATGACTCAACAGGAAGATGAGAGCTTGGAGGAGTATTTGGAGAGGTTCTCATACAACTTACAGAAATCTAAATACAATTCTCTGACACCAGAGATGATTAGAACAATATTTCTAAAAGGAATAAGAGAAGAGTACTTAGATATTTTAAATGTTATGGGAAAAGGTGACATTTCTTACCTTCCTTTTGATGAGATACAATATTTATGTCAGAACTATTCGAGAGGGAAGGCTAGGACTAGAAAAAGGGACATCATTACCAAAGTAAACAAGTCTGCAAACAGTGGTATTTCTAGGGCTGAGCTTGGAAATATGCTAGAAGATTTCAAGACTGATTTATTGAGCACATTAGGTACACAGGTCGAAGTAGAAAAAACCAAGAAGAGACAAGAACAACAGGACCAGCAAGATCAAGCTTTGTCTATCTTTTGTCCTAAGTGTAGAAAGAAACATCCACTTAAAGAATGTCCTTTAAATGCTGTTGAAATTTGTGGTTTATGTACTTTTAATCATAAAACTGATGACTACCCTAGATTGAAAGAGTTGCAGGTAGCTCGAATGGAGGAGAATCAAAGCATGGATTCTCTCTACTTTATGGGACAACGAATACCTTGGCAGCCACGATATTCAGGTATGTCTCAAGACCCTATGTAGCAATTTCATACAAATTATCAAACTCCTATTTAGAATTCATGGAGTGCACCCATGCCTTGGCAAACTTGGTCTCCTCCATTAGCCTAATCTACTCCAAATTGGAGAGGTTATGCCCATGGTAACCAGACATACCAGCAAGCTTATTTGCATCCCTATCAACAACCTTCAGCCTATCCCCAATATCAGCAGCATCAAGTCCAAGCCCCATCTTTCCAAATTCCATCTTTTCAACAACCCAACATGGCTCCTCAATTGGGTCCACCACCTCAATAGCTTCAATTGCCATCCAATCAACCTCCACCTTAGCCTACCCAATTGCCAGCTCAGCCAATTCCAAATCCAAATAATAAAACAGACAGACCCATGTATAATGTTGATGATGGAATGGCACTTCCCTATTCAGTTCTTCCACTGCAAAATATCAATTTAAGATCTGGGAAAACCTTACAAAAAGAATCTCCTATTATTTTAGAAGAACAAACAGAAAATGAGAAAACTTTAAAAAAATTAAATACAGAAAAATCTCAGTCAGAAAATCATAATCAAAAAGGAAAAACATTAGTAACATATGAGCCTTCTTTTCCAGAGAGGTTGATCAAAGAAAAACCTTCAATTTCTTTACCTGATTTTGATGTTTTGAATGAGTTAACAAATGCATATGTCAAAATTCCTTTACTGCAGGCTATAAAGGATATTCCAATTTACACTAAGGCAGTTAAGGAATTATGTCTTAATAAAAGGAAGAAGGATCCATCAAAAATTCATGTGGAAAGCAATTTAGCAGGATTAATGTCTAACACTATTTTCATTGAAAAGTATGTAGATCCTGAGATTCCAATGGTTACAATCACTATTAATAATTTTTCAATTCCAAAAACATTGATCGATTTGGGTGCTGCCATTAATGTTATGACACTTGAGACAATGAAATACCTTCATTTGACAAAACTCAGACCAACCACAAGAGTCTTGGAATTAGATGATAGGTCTAAAATTATACCTGAATGGGTTTTAGAAGATATTACTATTTTTTTAGACTCCTGGGAATATCCTGTTGATTTTATAGTGCTTCATCCAAAATCTAACCTAGGAGGTCACCCTTTGATTCTTGGCAGACCATGGCTGGCAACAGCAGATGCCTTCATAGGGTGTAGGTCAGGTAGCATGCTTATTTCACATGGGACAGAAAGAAAACAAATTACACTTTACCCTTCTGCCCAAAGACCTTATACATTAGATCAGTTGTCATGGATTAATGAGACTAAGGAACAAGAAGAAGAAGTAATTCAGCCTATCCTGAGTATCAACCAGTTCTTTGAATTTCAGGAAGCAAACAATGAAGATTTTTTAGATTATTTTATAGCTGAACCTGATATTTCTGAAGAATTAAGAGACAGGAAATATGCTACAGCAAATCAAGTTTTGGGTTATAATTTTCAAGAAAATTTCACAGTACATTCTCTAGCATTGGCACTTCATGATATTCTCAATGTTCATTCAATCACAGATATTCAAAGTAAGACAATTGAAATCAGTCTAGGCAAAAGTTTGAATATAAGTGCACATCTTACTACATTACAAGAAGAACAATTGATTAATTTACTAAATAAACATTCCCATGCATTTGCTTGGGAGTACACTCATATGCCAGGGATTCATCATGAGACATGCACCCACCACATTTACACAGATGATAAGATTAGATGTCTTAGACAACCACAACGCAGAATGAACCCTATATTAAAAGAAATAGTTAAGGAAGAGCTACAAAAGTTGTTAAAAGTAGGGTTTATCTACCCCATTTCCGACAGCCAATGGGTCTCTCCCTTGGTTGTTGTTCCTAAAAAGAATGGTAAATGGCGGATATGTGTGGATTACAGGGAATTAAATAAGGAAACATTAAAAGACTACTTTCCATTTCCTTTCATTGATCAGGTGTTGGATACCCTAGCTGGAAAAGAATACTTTTCATTTTTAGATGGTTTCAGTGGGTATAATCAAATTAGTATTGCAACAGAAGACCAGGACAAAACCACCTTTACATGTCCCTGGGGAACCTATGCCTACAAGGTTTTACCTTTTGGCTTATGTAATGCCCCAGCTACCTTTCAGAGGGCAGTCTTGGCCATCTTTGCAGACCTAATTCATGAGTGTGTCGAAATTTACATGGATGATTTTACTGTGTATGGAAGTACATTTGAGGATTCCTTGGCAAATATGGAGAAAATTTTAAAAAGGTGTGTTGACTCAAATATTTCCCTCAGTAATGAAATTTTTTTTATGATGATGACTAAAGGGATAGTTTTAGGACATCACATTTCTGCATCTGGTATAAAAGTAGATCCTGATAAAATTCAAATTATTGACAATTTATCTGAACCAACAACTCAAACAGATGTAAGAATCTTTTTAGGGTATGCAGGCTATTATCGTAGATTTATTGCAAATTTCAGTAAGATAGCTCTGCCATTGTTCAAATTGCTTTCCAAGGATGTGAATTTTAATTGGGATACTGATTGTCAATTTGCATTTCAGACCGTTAAGGAGAAGCTCTCAACTGCACCCATTTTAAGAGGACCAAATTGGGCATTACCTTTTCATATTTCTACTGATGCCTCTGCTACTGCAATAGGGGCCTCCTTAGGCCATAAAGAACATACTTTGACTTATGCCATCTATTTTATAAGTAAAAATATTACACCTGTAGAGTTAAACTATACAGTCACTGAAAAGGAAATGTTGGCAGTGGTTCATGCTGTAAATAAGTTTCGTCACTACATAACTGGTTATGAAATTTTTGTCCATACAGATCATTCAGCCTTACGATATTTAATGAACAAGTCTATCACTAATGGTCGGATTACTAGATGGTTGTTATTAATGCAGGAATTCAACATCACTGTTCTAGATCGACCTGGATGAGAAAATCAAGTAGCAGACTTCCTGTCTCGTTTACACAATACTGGTGAGATTGTTCCTATTTCTGATAGTTTTCCTGATGAACACCTGTTTACAATTTCTGTTATCACTCCTTGGTATGCTGACATTGCTAATTACTTATCATCAGGACAATTACCACCATCTCTGGCATCTAAAGAAAAGAAAAAGATAATTAAACAAAGTGCTAGGCATATATGGGTTAATGGTGACCTCTTTTACATAGGATATGACCTAATCATAAGAAGATGTGTACGACAGGATGAAATTTTAGATATTTTAAAGGCATGTCATGACGAACCGTGTGGTGGTCATTTTGCAGATAAAAGGACCATATATAAGATACTCAATCTGGGGTATTATTGGCCTACTATTTTCAAAGATGCTAAGAGGTATGTTAGAAGTTGTGATACTTGTCAACGGATGGGACGGCCAGTTCGGTCTAATGAAATGCCACTCCATCCCCAAATCCTCATTGAACCATTTGAAAAGTGGGCCCTTGACTTCATTGGTCCAATTAATCCACCATCACAAGGGAAGAAGTACATTCTGGTCTGTACGGACTATGTTACTAAGTGGGTAGAGGCCAAGCCTTTACCGAGAGCCACGGAGCAGACTATGGTAAACTTTCTTTTTGAGGAGATATTTGTCTGGTTTGGGGTACCTAGGGAAATTGTAACTGATCAAGGTGCCCAGTTTACTTCCAAACTAGTGCAGTAGATAGTAGAAAAATACAAGATCAAGCACCGAAAGTCCACCCCTTACCATCCACAGGAAAATGGACAAGTGGTATCTACAAATAAAACCCTAGAAGGCATCATCACCAAAACTATTCAGATGCATAGGAAGGATTGGTCAGCAAAGCTTACTGAAGCTTTATGGGAATATTGGATCACTTGGAAAAATAGTACTGGTTTTTCTCCTTACCAGCTTGTCTACGGTAAGCAAGTCCTCCTCCCTATAGAGTTTCAAATTCATACCTTCAAGTTAGTAGCAGATTTATGCATGGATCTTTCTGAGGCTCAGCAAGAAAGAATACTTCAGTTGAATCAGGTAGATGAGATGAGACAGGCTTCCATAGAACACAATATTCTAATACAACAGCAGCGAGCTCAATGGCATGACAAATTTATCAAAAAGAAGCAATTTCACATTGGTGACTGGGCACTACTATTTGACTCAAAGTTTAAAGACTTCAAATCCAAATTCACTACTCACTAGCTTGGTCCATATGATATTCTTGAAGTCTATGATAATGGTTCAATTAAACTCCAAACCATAGATGATGAAGCACGTACATTTCTGGTCAATGGCCACCGGCTCAAGCTGTACAACAAACCTATCAACAAGGCAGATTTCATTCAACAAATTTCACAGCACAAGGAAATGCAAGTGCTGGATAGACACATCAGTGTTTCTCCTTCACATGCTCCTTAGCTGCTCTGATATAGCAAGCAAATAAAACAAAACAAAAAAAAAGAGAAAAAGAAAAAAAAAATCGAAAAAAAAAACAATAATAAAAAAATATATATAAATAAGAAAAAAGGAAGTTTAGTTGTGAAAACCAGTTTACTGGCACAATATAAACTTGAATTTTCTGTGGAAAACCAGGTTTGCCTGGCCATTGAAAATTCACAAAAATATTTTTTTCAATTTCCTGTTCTTTTACATAGTTTTGTTTTCCAAATAATGAAGATCTTGTTTGACTTGAGGACAAGTCAAAAGGTAGGCCTGTGAGGGGATAAGCATTTTCATGCTTCATTAGAACCCTCCAAGTCTTTCCATATGCAGAGGATTGTGATCTTTCATATACAGAAGGGACCTAATTTCCAGCAATACAAGTGATTTTTAAATGCAGAGGGACCTGACTTCCAGTAAGGCAGAATAAATCTACAGAAGGATCTGACTTTTAATGGAGCTGAAGGAGTTTGAGATGGTAGACAGAAGGCATCAGAAGGACAAGAATGAATCAGAACACAAACCAATTTCATCAGGTAGCACACTCATCACACAGAGACATCCATCAAAGTCTGTAAGAATTTATAGTTTTTATGTTTTAAAAAGTTTCAGAACTCTTTGTTTTTAAGTGATGACATGTTACCAATTACTGTAAAGATTGACTGCCTATTTTTTCCATTATTTTGATAGTCTCTGCCAGTACTCTATTTACCTTCTAGTAGTCTCTGCCAATACTCTATTTACCTTCCATTAGTCTCTGCCAACACTTCATTTTTCCACCCTAGGGGTCAAGATGGTTGTCAGGATCAAACCCAAGGGAAATTTTAAATGGACGAAAGACTATACTGCATTCTACATGATATGTATTGCATTCTACAGGCAGAGTTTTATTCTTGGTTTAAAGACAAACAGGGTCTCATTCTCAGCAATAAGTGAAATATTTATACATAAAGGAATTCCAAAAAGTTTCTTTTATATATGTATTTAGTGCATCAAGCATTAGATAATATATAAGGAAGAAAACAAGGCCATATATATCTTCAGTGCATCTTTTAAAAGGAAAAAGGTTTATTTTAAAAGGAAATCTTTCTTATTACAGCCTGTACATTAAAACATTGGGTATACAACAAACTGAAGTGTATATTACAGCTCGTGCAATAAACTTTGGGCATATAAAGGATTATAAATAAAAACCTTACCTTTCATTTTTTATGAGTAATTGAATGAAGTGGCACGTTTTTGAAATGATGAAAGGAAAATGTGGAATGATGCCCCACGACAGCATGTAAAAAAACTTGATTCCTGCATTATGTATTGATAAACTTGGAAACCACGACTTGGATATTCTCCTTGAGGCCGAGTCCAATTGTTGTCTCTGCAAAATCGACTACTGTCTAAAGGTAATTGACAGTGAGAAGGGGCCGTGGGTTACAGGAAGTGTAAACACATCATTTGCTGAAGAAATCGCGCAGGAGGAAAGACAGTCAGTGAGAGGGACGTCGTAAATACTCCAATCGCTGTGGAAATCGTGCAGGAGGAAGTAAAAACAGTTGCATTAGAGAAGAGGTAAAATTTAAACCCTTTTTCTTTGTTGAATACTCTGTTCAAGACCAAAAGAATTTCACAAATTCGGAGTATTGTTGTGGGGATAGAAAGACAAAGACAGAGTTAAAAATTGAAGTTTTCTGTTTAAATTCAAAATGTCAGCTAGATTGGAACCAGCAAAATTTAATTCTGCTGATGTTCATGAGACTTGCATGGAGGTTTTTGAAAATAAGCAATGGGTAAATTTCTTTGAAAAATTTAATGGGCATAATGAGCAGGCTAGTTTAGCTTTTGCTGAAACCTTTGATGGAGAAAGAGTTATAGTGAGGAATTTACATTTTAGACTGTCAGAAGACATCCTAGCACAAGTTACTAGTCTGCCACAACAAGGAGAAAGGTTTTTCAAGACTAAACAATTTAAAGAGAAAGCATGGATGCCATTTTTGTGTAGATCCAGAGCAGGGTCAGTCAATTGGAAGAAAGGGATACCAAGAAGCTGGCTGGTTCATCCCTGGGATGAAATTGTTTCTGTCATTCAAAAATTTATTACTTGTGAAGGCGGATTCAGCATTGTTTACCTTTATCACATCAAGCTGCTACAGCATTTAAAAGGTGAATGTGAGATCAATATGCCCTATTTCTTGCTACAGAGTTTGACTAAGATGGCTAAAGTTGTCCAAAGGCGTCCAAAAGACAAAATGACAAGCCTTTTTCACTGTGGGATTATTAAAATCATCATCCAGCATGAGCTACAAAGGCAAAATTTGACATGGTCAGGATTTCTAGTTCATAATCAGTTTGAAGAACAGGAAGAATTGCTTGAAGAAGGTCTCAAAGAAGATGAATTGTTGATGATCACATACCCTGAGGCAACAAGCTCAAAACTGCCAAAGGGGAAGAAGAAAAAGAAAGAGGTATTGCTAATTACTGATGATGAAGACAACTCTGAGGCATCAAGTTCAAAATAGCCTCAGAGAAGGATACAAACTAGAAGTGTGAAGAGAAAAGAAAAACAGTATAAAAAACAAGATCAAATCTTCACCACCTACCAGAGAAAGCTAAGAAAGTATAAGCAAGCCCAAAGCCAATCAGCATTAGAAGATGAGGAACATATGCAAGCCTTGGGGAGTCAAGAAGAAGATCCAGCAGCTGAATTAGGACAGGACATCCAAAACCTTGATGAGGTGATCAAGCAGGAAAAAAGGATCAACCTCTTCTTAGACCAGCAAGAGAAAGAAAAAGAAAAGCAGTTAGGACAGGAATTACCTAAAAGTTCAAGTTCTCTTTTCTCATAGTAGCAAGCTATGGAAGAGGAAAAAGAAGATTCAGCACAAGAGCATGAAGAATTTGGAATAGATACCAATTCTGAGCAACTTCCAATAAAAATGAAGAAAAAGAAGGCTTCTAAAAGCAATAAAGAGATTAAAAGATTAAAACTTGAAATAGAGGAACTTGAGCAAAAGAATGAGAAGCTCAAAGAAGTCAACAGGAAGCTAAAGGTTCAAAGGACACGCATCACTAAACAAGCATACAGATGGTATAAGAAAAGGAAGGTTTATAAGGCTAAGTATGAGAGACTAAAGGTCCTCTATGCATCTCGGGCTTCAACAGATGCATCATCACAGACAGAAGACTAGAAGCAAGATGATCAGCAGTAAAATTTTGGTTTTGAATAGGGTCAAACATTTTTGGCATGGGGACATGCAGCAATTTCCTCTTGGGGGAGATGTTGGGCACCGTTTTGACCTCTTTTTGCCACTTATATATCTTTCATTTCCCTTCATAAAACCTCCATATTGATTAGAAAAGCTTTAAAGTTCACCCATGAACCTTGGTTAATAGGTATAATGTCATTACTTTCTAATAAATTGAGTTTTGAGACTTTTCAAGCATTTTAACTAAGATTTTTATTTAGATTACGGGATGTTCTAACTTCCCGTATTATCTCCAAAGTTGAGCATTTGCAGGATAGCTAGGCAGGAACTGGAAGATAGATAAAATATACTCAGTGTCCAAGGATGGATGAACATTCAAAGGATAGGTGATGTGGCCTTTACAGATGTCAAGTCAACCTCAGTCAAAGGCGACCACCTGTGCTTCCACTCAGCACCAAAGAAGGGACATTTTTTATTTTGTTGAGTTTCACGATTCTGAATGAGGATCTCGATGGTTATGTTCATTAATTAGTTTGCAAGATTATAGCATTTCCAGTTTTCTTTTGAATTTGTATAAGTACTTCACAAAACAATGAAGAATCATCACGATTTTGGGAAGAACGCATCTTGCTTCTGAACTGTGTGGTTTTGCTGTGTAATTGATTTATGGTGAATACATTTAGAGTTTCAGTTCTGTAAATATTCAATTGGTGTGTGAATGAGGCACTGGAGGGCCCCCATTGTTGAGTTCACGCATTCTTTTACTTGCCGGTGTAGCGATTTGGGTGATTGCATCGATTTCATTTGATGCAAAGTATTTAAATCGTGCCATTGGTATGTGTTAATTCCTGTAGTATCTAGTTTATTTTTGCAGAATGAATTCAGCTAGTTTTAATCAATTTCATAAAAAGATCTGTTATTTTGTTTAATGGTTCAAGCTGCTATTCCATCATGCTGCATATCACTTGCATTGTTTGATAGACTCTGTTCTTTTACTGGTTAAATACTGAAGGCATTGATGGTTCAGACCATGATTTTTGTATACTATACATTGTTGTTTATTCAATGGTGAAGTGGTAAAGGACAATTATAAATTATGAACACTGTCTTGTAAGGTTATTTAATTAATAACTGTTCATTCAGCGCTGGAGTATTAGGCAGAGCCTTGTAGTCTGTATGTTAGGGTTAGAATTGTTGTTTAAATGCTTTTACTATCTCAGTTCTTTCACCAAAAGATTGCTTCCATAAATATATTGTTGTATACTTGAGAAGAAACAAATGAAGTTATCCCTGTAAAAGGATTTTTGTATCTTTAAGTTACAGTATTTTTCATCTGACAGTAGATTCAATTCACAGATAATTAAATTATCCAAACAAGTCCAGCTGTAAGTCCTAAAACTTGGATATGCCTCTAAGATTAATGACCCTGATTGATATAAATTTAAGGTCTGATTCACATTGGTAGATCAGAGCCCAACAGATAGATCCAATTAAAATATTGCAAAGTTATATCCCTTGTGAAGGGATATTTGCATTTGTTTTTAAGTATCATTTTAGGTTTTTGCAGCATCTTAGCCATGAAGCAAAAATGAATCTTCCATTCTTTTTCTTTAAAAGTTTACAAAATATGTCTAGTAGGGTGAAGGAGCATCAGGATCACACTAAACAATCTATGTTTCATCATGGGCTTATAAAACTAGTCAAAAGTATTGTACTTCGAAAGAAGGAGAAGACATGGGAATATTTTCTTTTTTGGTCTGGATTTCAAACAGAGAAGGAAGATCAAACTCAGAAAAGATAGTTGAATAAGGGTCATAATTCGGTCAAGAAGCTGAAAAAGAGATTCACAGTTAAGATTGAAGAGGATAATGTACTAGATAAATCTATGACTCAAGGACATGAAAATGTTGAAGTTGAACAATAGACCAATATTGAGGAAAATGAAATTTCAAAGGCAGAAGTGAAAGAAATAGAGCCTGTAGAAGCTACTTTTCATGAAGAACTAAACCAAGAAGTAAAGGAAAATGTGAAAAATAGGAACAAGTTCCTATTACAATGCAGTCTAAAGATGAGGAAAAGTCATTTTCTGATGAAGTTAGGGTTCATACCGAACAGAAGATACATAAATAGTCTGAAGAAGATGCAATGTCACAAGGGATAAAAAGAAAATTTGTTCAGCTAGCTTCTATCAAAAAACAAGGGAAAGTTTTAAGCATGTTAGGAAAAATTAGAACAGCTTGGAGGCCCAAGACTAGACCAAAAAACAAACTCGAATTGAATATGAAGAAACTGTTAAACCCTAAAATAGATAAAAATAAGATTATAGTAATTGAAGACTCTTCATCTCAGGAAGAGTTAGAATACAATGAACATCAAAATGAAAAGGACATGAAGTCAAACATGGAGGAAACCGTTTTATTACCGGTCAATAATGAGAACCATTAACAAACGCGAGGAAAACCACCATTAATGAAAAATGTTCCCCAAGGTACCTAGTACATTCTAACAAGTGTGAATACAAGGACTTGAATTTGAACACTTGAAGAATTCATTGAGTATGAAACATTAAGGTATTCCCACTACCCAATAGCAAGGGAAATTGCCACTGATGACTGCAATCCCCAAGGTACTGTCATAAAACTCTAAATCTCATCCCTAGAGAAAGATGTGTTGCAGTCGATAGGAAGAGATCCGTTGGAAGGAATGCATTAAGGCATCCTTCATCATCTAACATGAGGTAAGTCAAAGACTAATTGGATCTGGAATTGGTACTGAATTTCATGACAAGGACCACCGACGATATGATGTAATGAACTAATACCAGGGAATGGCCAACATAAAAGGTCAAGGAAACTGCAAAATGGCTGACAAAGGTTTAATCCTTGAACAATGAGCATGACAAAAAAAGTGACTTAGGCAAATTTTGACACAAAAGGTACCAACGACACAAATATGCAATGTAGGAGACATTGACAAATTCCCCATATAATTGGAAAAGAAACCAACTGAAAAAGTAAGAAACTCTGAATCATGATAATGTCAAAGTACTAGGACCCAAATGTTGATAGACTCAAAATTGGTGCTTTGTTCAAGGAAACAAGACTTGCTTCCATGATATAAAAAACATGTGAATGAACTTCCCTTCCTCTCTTTGTTGTAAAGGTTTAATGAGTCCAAGAAAGCAAACTCGGGACCATCTTCATTTTTGGCAAGCTCGAAGAAGAGACAAAAGAATGCTTGATAAAGCACTGATTCATGGATTTTACGAGCTCGAACTAGTACATGCTCGACAGTGTTTTCATAGTTTAGAGAGTCTGAAAACTCTGAAGAAGACTCCAAGGGGGGTGATTTTTCATACAATTTAGTCTCCTAAGGCCGAAAAAGTATAAAACATACCAAAGAAGAACTCTCTTAACTTCTGAAGAAGAAAAGGAGCACCTTTTTCGTACTTATTAGGGAAGGTTAGAAAAAGGTTAAATTACCACCTACCCAACGCTCCTTCAAAAGCAGCATATAGCTTGAATTTTACGAGTGTGAAGGAAGGAAAGATCACTCAGAAAGATCCATTTGATTACGAGAAATGGGGATTACAATAGTAAACTCAATGCTTTGTTCTTTAAGGCTTAGCAAGCATGACAAAGACATAAAGTACACTCTGAATCTTTTTCATGTTTAGATCCAGAGCACGAAAAAGAGAAAACTAAGCTCATACCGGGGGTTCATTTTCCATAAATTTAGTCCCTCAGGTCCAAAAAAGTGATAAACCTATGCCTAAGAATACTCTTCTCATACCGGGGGTATTCCTTTTTCATAAATTTAGTCCCTCAGGTCTGGAAAAGTGATAAACCTGTAACTGAGAATACTCTTCTCAATTCCATAGAAAAGAGAGTGATCCTTTCTCATATTATTCAACATGGTCCGAGAAAGTGATAACCTACCACCAATGTGGATTCCCATTCACATATTCTTAACGAGCCTGAATGGACAAGTTTACTCGGTAGTCAAGTCTATTTTGAGGAGTCATACCTGGGCCTAAAGAAACTCAATATCTTTCCCATGAAATTTTAATGAGTCCAGAAAAGTCAACTCGTGGCCTCCTTACTGTTTTTAATGAGCTCGAAGGAGAGAAAAAAGAATGCTCTAAATGCGAGGAGATGAGTGTCAAAGGAAAGCGAAACTAGTTCCAAGCGCAAGGAACAAACCTATGCATAATGCAAGGAACAAGAGCAAGGTAAAGACACTCAAGGTATGTCTCCTCAAGGTAAAGGGTGTCTAGTTGCAAAGGAAAAATGATACAAGTATTACCGATGATGAGAACAAAGATGAGGGCTTATACAACGAGCTAAAAGCGTGAAATCCGACATCAGGCTCATAAGCACGAGCAAGGAACATGCAAATGTAGTTATAGCTTGAACAACAAGACAAGGCTAGTAAACAGTTGTGAATCCAACTAAAAATCCTGTCTCCAAGAAACAACAACATCATAATCATATTCAAAAGAAAAGATCTGATGCTGGTCACTTTGGAAGAAACACATGTGATTTTGATATCTTCTAAAAAAGGGAAAGTCAAGGTAGAATAAACCAAAGAATATTCTATAGCACCAAGGCTTGAGAGTTTATAATCAATAAGATCAACCTCTGAAAGAGAGAAAAAATAAACAAGGGAGATAGAGTTTGCAGGAACAAACTCAGTATCACAAGAGTTGAAAAATTCATTAGAAAAATCAAACTCATAAGAATCACTGACTTTCTGTTCAAAGGAAGAGTTGAAAGACTCAACAAGACTAACATAAGAAGAAAGGTCATGCTTTCTAGGAAAATCAGGGTTAGACTTAGTCACAATTGAACCAACATCCAATAGAAGATCAGACTGTATCAAAGACTGTAGGAAGTCTTCATCTGAAGGAATGATATCATCTGAGATAGGACACATGTCTAAAATATCAAATGGATTGACAGAGTGGAGAGAAAGCTCCATGGTCTGTATAGGATGACTCACCTAGTCAACTACTGGGACCAAGTCATGAGAAGGTAAGCATGAAAATAGAGGTTGCTTCTCAGTAGCAATTGAATGTAAAGGACATGGGACCACATAGCTCACCTATTGTGGGGTAGTGTCTATAGAAACACTGGGAATCAATAAAGGAAATACCTAGTCTCTATTTGGTTTAGGAGACAGATGAAGAAAATCCAACTGATCAATGGTGACAATTTCTTCACCATGATTAAAGTACATCCCATGAAAAAATGTTGACACCACAGCTTGCATGGCATAGACATAATCATATCCAAGGAGCATATTGAAGTCCAAGTAGTCTTCTATCACCATGAAGTCAAATAAGATGGTATTCCCACCCAAAGTAATAGGTGTTTGAGCAAGAATACCTAAGGCTATACAATTTCTTCTATCAAACACTAGTAACTAACTAGCAGTCAACATAAGGCTGGGAGATCCCATGACTCTCCAAGAATGAGCAAAAAAGATACTAACTGAGGCTCCTTCATCAACAATACAACGAGCAATCATGTATGGTTCAACTTTGACCTTTATCTGGAAAGGTGCATCAGAAGGAAGGTGTGGCTCAACTAGGCTATCCCAATCAAAGGAAGCAATCTGAGAGCTTGGTGGGGATTGATCCGAAATGAGTTCAGTAAGTTCTGAACTGATAGTGAATAAAATGTGACTAGAAGACACTTCACTCTCCAAAGGAAGAGTGGGATTGATCGACAATGGAATCGATTCAACCGCTTCATGAAAGTCATTCTCTGAAGGGAGAGTGGGATTGACCAAAGATGACATTGGTTCAATCGCATTAGGATCACTCTTTGAAAGAAGAGTGGGATCGACCAAAGATGAGATTGGTTTGACCACTTGATGAACCAAAGGTTGAGTAGGTTGTTGAGAAACTATAGGTTGTTCAGGAGAAGGAAATTCTTGAGTCTTGGACCACACTCTTTGCACCTCTGTGATAGTAGGGCACTAGTGAGTAAGATGATCTCCCTCACATAACTTACATGGGAACTTAAGTTTGCAATTAAAATGACTAGTTTTCTCAATGGTGTCAACATGAATACTAGTGGATGACTATTTTCTCTTAGCATGACCTATAGAGGCTGATATTTTTCCCCCAGCATGACCACCAGAGGCTGGGTGATTGGGTCCAACCTGACTAAGAGAGGATGGTTGTTGAAAAACTTTAGAATGTTCAAAAATGGGATGACCATGAAACTAAACTCTTTGCACCTCTGCAATTGAAGGATATTTATAAGTAAGTTTGTCTCCCTCACAAATATTACAAGGAAATGTGGGCTTGTGTTTTGAACAGGTAGTCTTTTCAACAGTGTCAACATGACTCACAGTGGTTGATGGATTGTCTTCAGCATGAACTACAAAGGCTGAGAGACTTCCCCCAGCATGACCTACAGAGGCTGAGAGACTAGGTCCAAAATGACCTGCAGAGGTTGGATGGGCACTACCAACCTGAAAAATAGAGGCTAAATGGTTAGGATCAACATGCTTTGCAATAGTTGAGTGTGTGTCCCCAGCATGAACTTTAGAGGCTAGGTGGACGAATCCAACATGACTTGCCGAGGATAGATGGAGAGGTTCAACTTGAACATCAGAGGTTGAACGGATTCCATCAACATGAACTATAGAGGATGAGTGACTGGATCCAACGTGACCTAGATAAGTTGGAAGGATCCCACCAGCATGACCAACATAGGATGGATGGTGAAGATCAACTTGAATTGCAGAGGTTGAGTCCTTAGATCCAACATGACCTACAAAGGTTGGATAGGTGCCCCCAACATGAACTTCAGAGGCTGGGTGGTGAGTTTAAACTTGACTTGCAGAGGTTGAATAGGTGCCCCCTTGCTTATGTGCCTTCTTCCTATTCCTCCTTCTTTTACTCCTTTTAGACTGTCAGTTACTAGTATCAGTACTTTCATCGCATGAGGTAGAAGGAGGAGGAGAATCAACTACAAGTGAAGGGGAAGTAGTGTTTTTATGCCCTTGATATAAGGATCTTACTTGGGAAGCACCAGGAGCATTCAGGATAGTTGGAGTGGAAAACAATGACACCGGTAGCCCTAGGGTGAATCCAGGTAGATTCGGGGTGGCCATCAAGGGAACACCAACATTCCCCATGATAGGAATAGTACAAGGAGTTCCCAGCATGGGGATCTCTTGGTTGGTGTTCAAAGGGGCATTAGACATAGTTTCAAACAAGGAGACAAAGTTTGAGGTCAACAAGAAACCAAAATTTCCAAGCACACACCTGAAGGAAGACAAATAACAAACAAACCACACAACACTCACTAAAAAATTCCTAAATCCAAACAGACAAATAGGTATAGGATATGCTTTCCAAAATAAAGTTAATAGACAGTTACTTAGAGTCCCTGTAAGTGTTCTTAGGAAAAAGCAGAGGAATCACCCACCGCCCTCCTACACCTTCTACCGGGGTTACCTTCCTAGCCCGTCTAAGGTCAACCAGAAATAGCCTTCTGGTGTACCTGTGTATGAACCCTAGATGTCAAAGAGACTAAAGGATACCTTAACTATATTGACAGTCTGGGGGGACAGTTGCAAGCCTGTTTTGTACGCATGGGCAGGGTAACAAAGCCTGAAACCCTATCTAAGACAGAATCCCCAGATGCAAAAAAAACCTTTGTCTACACTTTGACAAGGAATTGGAGGTTTATCTCGTCAGTCCAAGTCTCCACGTGGCCTCTTTCTTAACTCCATTTTGAGAGGATATTCCCAGATACAATCAACATAGAATAGGATTTACCTAGTTATTGGCTAACTACGTCTGAATTTAAACACTTGTGGGGAGTTTAAACTCCCTAATCCACAAGTCTAGCCTGAGCTAGTTGGTGTAGGAGCCTATAAAATAAAACTTACTAATAATTTTTAAATTATATCGTTCATTTTAAGGGATGTTTTTAGTTAGAGGGTAAATGGCGTGAAACTTATGTTGTGTTTTGACTCAAAGTTGAAACAAAATGACTAAACAAAGAAAAATGAAATGAAAAAAGCAAAAACTATTCTCTTTCGTTTTTCAAATAGAAAACTTTTTAAACCACAAAAGAACAATTCTTTTTATTTTTTTCAAAAATAATGATATGCAGTACATTAAAGGAAAAATCTAATATACATGCATATTAAACAACTATATGTTCTTTTTTCTTTTTCTTTTATAAATGCAAAAGAAAAACTACCTACAAATGAAAGTATGCTAATAACAAGAATAAAGAAAAAAGAACTCTGCTATACAACCGCCAAACAGACTCTAGAATGAAATAAAGTCAGTATAAACCCTACTTGGAAGTAAGGCTTGCATAAGAGACAAGTCAACTACTTTGGCATGGTGAAGTTAACCAACAAAAGAAGAAGGAAACCAACAACAACAAGATTCTAAAGTCAGACAAAGATCACTAACAGAGGCTAAACAAAAACATAAGACAAAAATCATGCCAAACAAAGGGGGTGGGGGGAAAGAGTAAAGAACAAATCCTAATGCTATAAAAAGGCTTACCACATAGATAAATAACAAACAAAAGGGATGACACTAAATTTCTAGAGTCATGCACCTACAGAAGACACCAAAAGACCTACCAAACAGCCCACACCAATAGAAAAAACCACAAAAATGAGGAAAAAACATTGTTTAAAGGGGCATACACGAGTTTCACTAATGATAGGTCACGTTTCATATGTAGGTTGACAATACAGCAATTTGCTTGTACAAGCACACACGGGTTGTACTATTGACAAGTTGTGTATCATACGCAGGTTGACAGTATAGAAAGTTGAGTGTACAAAACCAAACATGTAACTGTTCAGTCTGCAACTCACGTATGGGTGGAAAAAATCCCAAAAAATGTCAAAAACTGCCTTAGGAAGGCATGGGAAATATGCTATCAGACTTATAAAGTGTTCCTAAGTGGAAAGAAGGACCTGAAACAATGCAAAAGACTGAAAGAAAGACAGAGAAACCCCAAACAGACAAGGCTCTCCCCAGCGGAGTCGCCAGTTCTGTTGTAAAGGAAAGTATCCTATGGCTAGGGTTTAAGAGGCCATCAACATACTGGGGTTGAAAGGTGGATGCATATAGTTCTGCAAGTATATATAAGCAAGATTTAGAGATAAGAAAGGTCCACACCTTATTAATTGAAGGCTGGTCTAAGTTTTCTCTAGCCCTTCTCTTACTCCTCTTCCCCAAGAGACCTGCAAAACAAGTTATGCCTTCCTCAAACCAAATAGACTATATGAAAGGAAATTATTTTCAATGAAACATGAAAACATAATATGATAAATAACATCATATAATCATAATAAAATATTCAATATACAACACATATTGATTTGGGAAGAAGAAGGACATCACATCTTTATTAATCTTGAAAACAAGTACAAGTATACTGTTATCACTTCAGGAAACTACCTAGGGTTATAAGCTAGGTATGCCTGGTAACTTAAGAATTCAATGTTTTTTGGTGTTTTTGCAAAGATGGATCAATGGGATGACTAAAACTGAGCATGACATTCAGACCTTCAGTATGATAAATAAATGAAACAGTGCTCTCAATAATTGATCAATCAGCATATAATATCAAAGGTGGATGAAGAACAAATGTAACCAAACCAATACATAGTAGGGCTCGAGAGACATTTAAGAAACTAATACCAAGCTGTGAGCTAAACAATGCAAAGTAAACATTCACATTCAAAGCTAGACAGCACTGATACAGTGAAAGAGAAAATGGAAACTGACATCAAAGCTGAGAGAAGCCTGTGAT
>LPNX010395024.1:266336-277847 GCA_001517045.1 Pseudotsuga menziesii | reverse complement strand
AGCTGAAATTTTGAATTTTGAAGGCCAAGACTCACAGGGTTAACAATTTTTTCCCATTCTATCAACAAAAATGACGGTGGTCAATTTGGGAGATAACATATACCTTCTCTTCAAGTTCGACACATCATGAAACCTTGATTCGGTTCTGTTGCTTCTCTTCTCCAAGGAACTCAGCCTCCAAGCTCTATAACACAAGGAGAAATATTCTAGGGAAAAGGTGTGGACAAAGAGAGTTCCAATTCCTCCAGCATATTGATGAAAAGATTCAATTCCCCTCTCATAGACCTCCCTACCTCTATTTATATGCTTAATGAAGAGTTAGGGTCGAAGACAAAGTAGTTACAACTGAAGGAGTCGGTTGCATAACTACCCAAACTACTCGAATTTCAAAATACATATTTTTTTGACATTTCAGGAGGTGTATGCAGGTTGTAGAAACAACAGTCGCATACACGAGGAGGTATACATGGGTTGTAATGTAGAATTCGCATATTTAAGGCTTACACGACTATTATATATAGCAACTCGCATATGTACACATAAACCCACGTACACATAAAAAAACTCATTTTTAGGTTATTTCTAGGCATTTTCATACTTTGGTGTCTTCTAAAAAGTTTTAGATAACACATATACCTTTCGAAGGGTGTAGAGATGAGGTCAAATGGAGTTACAAAAATCTAGATATGAGTCCTCCAAATTATGTGTTTTTTCAGTGACTTTCATGAAGTGTTGTCATGGAAGTGTCGACATGCAACGAAATCATGGGAAAGTGGTCACAGGAATAGATGTGTCATTTTGAGCTATAACAAAAATCAAATGGTTTCAAAAACTAAACCACCTTTCACTGAAACCAAAATTTCAGAGATGTTTGAGGAAGTTAGAAGGAAGGTAATTTTAGACCAGCATCAAAATGATTTAAAGAAACAACATTCAGTTATATCAAGCTCTTGTGCAAAGAAAGGAAGGGCTACTGATAAATCATCCCAATGTAGTATTGAAGCAAAATACTATTTAGAAATCCCTGTGGCCATGACAGAATAGATGGAAGAAGATGAGGAGATTTTTAAGAAGTTGATAATCCCTTGGATGACAGAAGAAATGCATCCAGTATCAGAAGGGAAGTGCATTGATTCTAAAAATGAAAATTTATAGAGGAGTATCAAATAGTACAAATATCAGATCGAGTACCTGCATGAGACAAATGAGGGATTAGTGACTGCCAATAGAATATTAAGAGAAGATTTAGAAGAGGTAAATAGTCACTATTGGGAATTGATTATAGATTCTAAGGAGGCTTTAAAAAGAAAAAGACAGACACAAAGTCTGTTTACAGAACTTAAAAGAAATTTTCAAGAGCTAACACATCAGAATCAGGAGTTGACAAAAAGAGTTGAAGATTTGGAAGAAGATCACTAGAAAGCAAGAAGGAAGACTCACGTTTTAGAAGGAATTGCTTTTTTAGCAGAGGCTGCTAAGGACTTGTAAAGTGCTTTAAGAATAGTGGTTATTAGTTAGTTTGTGAAAAAATTATTTTATTTTTGTATAATGATAGTCTTATTGAACAATTCTGTAGTATGACGTAAAGGTAGTTGGTTCAGTTATGTAACTGTCTTTAAGAAAACAAGATACAAGTAAGGTTGGGAAAGAACCAAGGGTTTGAATTTTGTTACAAGGGGAGGCTATCAAGATGTGGTTTATGAAGCTAAGTGTAAAAACTCTTATGTATTTTTGAATGATTGATTATGAAATAAATATATGCAACTATAAGTGCTATTTAGCCTATTTGTTGGTTTCATTCTTGATTTGTCTAATCACTCAGTTGATATATTCATTTCTTGTTTGAGGTAATTATTCATGAAATGCTTGTTAACTGTAGATGGAATTCAATGCTATGATTATTGTATCTGGTTTATGTTTTATATGTTATGCATCTTAGCCTTCTGATTGTGCATGATTTAGTTTTTTCTTTAGCCTTGTGAAGTTTCTACCCTCTTGTTTACAAACTATACAACCAAAACCCTAAAAAACCTATTGTTAACACTCTGTTAAATTTTGGTCATAAGAGATACATGGGAACTTCAGCCTTGTCAAGAGATGTTGAGAAGGTAGCTCAATGTTCGTAGAAGGTGATGATGGCACACCCAAGGGAGCATTCAACCATTGGAATAAACCTCGGTGGTGAATTTTGAAAGAAGCAAAATAGTCTGTAGATCGAAGATGCAGTGTAAAGAAGAGAACGTTGGGCACACTGAAAGCATTAAGTTGAAATCATGATCGAAGGCTGAGATTGATCAGATGGTAGATCAACAGTGTCAAAACATTTCACATGGCTAACATGCTCGGCCCAAGCCACTTTTCCATATTGTGAAATGGGTTAAAGGACGGAGACATCTAACGGTTGAGAATAGGATCCAAGAAGATCCACAGTTGAAATTGATTTCACATCCCAGATTTGCGAGGGCGCAATAGCAATTTATGATTGTGAAAAGTGGTATGGGATGCTGAGATTGATGCTCACTATGATAATGGTGGGAGATCAATGGTCACAGTCCATTTTTCAATCTAGAATAGCACGGAGGAAACCAGAACCTCGCTTCGCGAAGAATGGTAGGGTCCACCTAGATCAACGGTTGTGAAGAAAGTCAGTCTTGATCTATGGTTGGGTTGCACACACGTTAGGTAGGGAAATATGTAGCATAAAGAACCTCACATACCTACGCTTCATATTGCAAAGAGTAATATCTATGGTGCAAGCCGCCCAGGAAAGGCACGAAGGTTATGTTGTGTGAAAAGATATAAAGGGGTCCACGTGAAGTTGCAAAGATTTTTCTTTTCCAAACCTCAAAGTCGTCGAATATCCAACCACATACATAGTGCCAACATGGACCAAGAAACTATGCTATAGAACAAGGTAGGCCCATGATACCCTCTTAGTGCTATTTAAAAATGGACATAGTAGGAGCGACATAAGTGATAGGGGTGAGATATGATGTGGAACCTGAGGCCACAGATCGAAGGGAAGAAGAAAGTTTGGTAGATGAGAATGCTGATATTTGTGATACCATCTTGGTGGGAGAAGCCATTTAAAATTCCAGAAGCAAATTGGAAATTCTTAATAACTGAGGTGGAGATACCTACGGTGTTTTTAAATCTTTCTTCCATTTCTCATCTGTTGGCCAACCCCCCCCCCCATTTCCCTGAGTTTTTTGAATGGTGAGTAGACAATTTCTCTTTCTCCAAAGGTGTCATTATGAATAGATAAAAGTCTAAATTCTTTTTCTCAATCCAATCTTCCATCATCCGAAAAACCCTATATATCCCAGATGAATTTTCCCATATATTCGAAGACTGCCAGGAAGAAAATATTATACGTTGTTTTAGAGAGTCTATAGATGAAAGTAAAGAGACCTTCTTGAAAACCTATTCTAAACCCAATAGCAAACCCATCGACCTGTCTTATGCTATTGACCTCAACCAATTCAATGAAGAAACTCAATGGTGTATATCCTTGGCCAGTCAGTTTCTAGGTCTAGATACCGACGCTTATGTCCCAGAGTCATTGTTGAGTCTTTTGTTCATCTTGAGTACTTGTCCGGCCGAACCTGAATTGCTTGGACAATCCTATCAATATTGCTGCCTTAAGTTTGATGTGAAACTGGCCGAGAACATCTGTTCTCAGTTAGTGAATTTCCACGGCACTAGAATGTTTAGATTTCAGTCTTTTTTGCTAAATATGCTTATAGCTTATAATGAGGAAGACCTACAAGTACCAAAACTAGAAATCACTGCTGATATGGCCACTAATTACTATAAATTCATGAACCAATTGATGGCTGAAATATACGACCTATTATTTCAAGAAAGGTTACCTAGGGTGTTTCCTGGGATGAGGCAAATGTTGTATCTATCAAATAGTAAGAAGATAGGGAACGGGTTCCTCACATAATTCAGAACAACCATAAGGTTGTATGGCTTCGCACATCCACCCTATATTCTTCCAACTTTTCCAACTGCCAGGGTTTTCTCCCTGGAATTGATCCGGCAAAGACTCATTGTTGAAGGAGAGCACTTCTTGAACTTTAAGAAAAGCTCAAATTTGATTTTCCCATGGGAGGTGAGACTGCACACAATTGGGAGCAGAGTTTCTTTGCCCCTTGTCACTAACTTTCTCAGAGGCATGGAGTTTTCCTTGGGACAAGTAGTAAATTATGACCCTCACCAAATAATCTCCAAAAGAAGGAAAGCTCACAAATGCGGGCCTTTTGAACACACTAAAGTACCTGTACTCAGAGAAGCATCAAACTGGGATGATTTCCCTAATCCTTCTTTGATGGATACCGACATAGAACAAAGCATTGGCTGACAACTACCGAGGATAGATTCTCCCCAAAGAGAATTGGCTAAAGTAGTTGCAATAGCTGGAATATTCTCATCACCGGTCAGCTATTCAGCGAGTTCAATAAAAATGGGGGGTCTAGAACCCATGGACACTGAAGAAGTGGACACGGCCAGCATGCCCAAAAGGAAGAAAATAGAATGGGGATAGTAGTTGGTGCAGGTTAAAAGGATCTAGACAAAGGGACAGGTGAAGAATAAGAATTTAGTGAAATAACAGCAACAGGAATATTCCAGGACAACCGAATTACATATACAAGAGTATGTATTTGATGGGAAGACCCCAAGTAAGCATGCATCCAAAGAGGACTGGCTAGGATCTTACCAAGAGAGGGCTGATAAAACTTTCAAGGATACGATAGAACTGTATAGTGAGGCATCATGGTTACCTTGCCCCAATTTGGCACTAAAAACTGTAAGAGATCATGCCACTGACACCCTTAGCTTGGCCTTGGAAATGGGGAACAAAGTGTCATAGGTCCATGTGAACCTCTCAAAGGTTCCCACTACTAACATAATACACCCCAACAAAGAGATTGGAGATATATTGAATGCCATATTGCTTAAGGCTGCCATACAGATGTCTAAGCTAGAGGAAAGTAAATCAAAAAATTTAAACCTTTTAAGGAAGGTGAGAGTGAAAAACAAAGCACTCAAAGCCCAAATCAACAAATTACATAGTGAAGCAATGCAAATAGAAGGACCAACACATAAAGGGATTTTGGCTTAGAAATTGCTCAATGATAAGGAGAAGGAGATCCAGACCCTAAAAAAGAAGCTAAAAATCCTTGCCACGTAGCTTGCCCAAGTGGAAGAATTGGCTTACTTTGAAAGAGAAAAAGAGGCATTGAATGTTGAGCTTACTGACTACAAATCCAAGCTACTAAATCTTGAATAAAAAGAGAGGCAGTGGGAAGCAGACATCCATATTTTGAAGAAAAGCGAGGCAGAATCAAAAGCCAGATTAGCAATGAAGGAAAAAGAGCTTCAAGGAAGAAGTGTGGAGAGTACAATGTAATCCACAGGTGTGGCTGGAGAGATAGATACCAGTTCTCTCTCTAGAGCAATGTCTCAGATAGGCCTGAAAGATACGGAGCTCCTTAAACTAAAGCAGTAGATCGAGGAACTAGAAAAAGAAAGGGTCAAAGAGAAAAGATAGAAGAGAAATTCCAAGGAATGATTCAACAAAATGCCAAGCTAAGCCAACAGGTGTTTGACAAACTTTCCTTGCAAGGCGCTAGACATTTGATCTGGGATCAAATCATTATGGAAGCTGACAAGTTCTGGCCTTATCTAGATTTCATTGAATACTAGGAAAGTGCTATGGTAGAAGCAAAGAAAAAGGTCCTGATAGTATTACGAGAAACACAGAAAAGGCCCTTGGCAACAACAAAAAATTCCATTACTTTCCTAAGCTCTCTTTCAGTCGAGTCTACCAACCGATACGGTATCCAAAACAGGGTTGTTGTTGTCTCCAGAGCTAGAAAGGTAGTTTCCAAGCACATGATGTTGGAGACAGTACAAGCCAAAATATAATTTATTGAGCATAAAGTCCTGGAGGTCATCAAGCTATTCAAACCACTGGTATGCAAAGGACTTCCTTTTTTCTAGGAAGAAAAAGGTCCCTTATTGTCCCAGAAGGATTATTGGGAGTACTTGGTGCATTGCCAATTAGACAATAGCAAGTTTGGGGATATGCAACAGTCATTGTTAGGGAAGATCATTTTTGATAAATTGACCAGTGATTTTGAATTGTTGTTTGATTTTAAAGCCGCATGCACTGAGGTCTTTGAGACTTCATACTCGGAAAAAATGGATCTCAAGGCACAAAAATATGACATGACAGTGGTGACCCTGCCTGGACCTGATTTATGGAGAATCATTCAGCAATATGGGTCGACCAAATTCAAAATGCATCCATAGGAGTGGCAATGATAATACCCGAGATTTTTTCTCTACGTTGCACACTGTTCCAATGGTCGCCTCTCTTAGAAACCTTATACAGTCATCACCTGCTAGATGGAAGTAAAGGAAACTCTCATGCATATTTCTTCCTGCATTCCACATTTCATTGTTTAGCCATTTCATGCAAATCGTAGCTGATGTTCCGCCTAAGAATTTGTTAAGAGATGTCCTTTAGTTGTAACAAATTTTGATTTCCGAATGTCGGTATAGGAAGTCCAAATTGCTACAAATATACCTCCTGAATAAGGAGAAAGGGTTGAAACCAATGTAATTTTGCTATGTATGCTTTCAAGAGTATTTTAATAAAATTGCAGAGCCGAGGTCGGCATTTTACATAGGGATTCATGTGTTGTTTATATTACAGTTTGTTACTTCCTTTCTCATGTGAATGTTTTTCCAGTTTATCTCTTCCATTATGTTTTCTTTCATGTCTGAAATAAGTGTATAACAGTTTGGAATTCATACATGCTATGCTTCGTTTGTTGTTTCCGATATTCACCAAATTTTTCTTCTAAAGTTAATATAGAATTAATTTTCCAATGCTCTGTGTTGATGGTCTGTTCATGTTCTTCTTTTCCACCAAACAATTATAAATCGACTATGATTGAATGGCTATCTTGCCTCTGTGTTGAAATCGTCTGCATAAGTTCTGTTTATTTCTGTTACATTTCTTGACTTCATCACCGAATGGTTTTGTGTCTTGTTTCAACCAATTTTACAAACACTTTATAGTTTCACTTATATATATCTGGCATTGTTAATATTTAGCGAGAGATCCCTCTCGCAAGAGTAGAAGGCCAGTTCTCTCTTTGAAAGTGGTTCTGCTGTTACCTAGGAGCGGACCTTCCTCAACCTTTGGGCTCAATTCCAGTGCTAACACCTATCTTACTTAATTGTGTTTTATGATATTATGTTGGCTTGTTCTTTCGTAGTCTGAGAACAATTTCTAGCACAAATTATGGGTAACCCTCCTATTGGTCAAGGGTTAAAGTCCCTGTAGTTGTGGGGCCCTAGTGTTATTAGACTATCATAGAGAAGTCGACCCTAGGTGAGTTATTGTAATTCAGGGCAATACTCCCCACCATTGTGTTAAGTATAACCCTCCTTGTTGGTCAGACGAGGCAAAGTCCCCAAAAGTTGTGGGGCACTAGGGTTATTAGACACTCCTAGAGATGTCGTCTCTAGTAAGTAATTGTTAAGTGAGGCCGACATGTTGGAGTGGGTTTCAAGTGAAAGAAATAATATAAATAGAGAGCGAGCCTCTCTATTTATCACACACACACTCACTCATTGGGGCACATGAGTGAGAGAGAAGACACTGGGATTAGAGAGAGAGAATACTGCTGTCGGGAGATCATCTTACTATTTTTGGGTTTTAATTTTGGTGTTGATTCCCTCTCTGAGGAAGTTGCAAGGTTTTATCCTTTATGGTTTCCCCGAGGAATTGTTTTTGTGTCTCTTGTCTCTTGTGTTTTATTGCTGTGCATTTTATTCTCTCAGTTAAATATACTAAGATCATAACGATAGATTGAATGATAAAAATATAACATCCCTTTCCTAATAAATTGAGCATATCAAGGAAATATTCTCTTATCCCTCGCAACAAAACAATTTTAAGGACATCCCTCCCAATATCGGTATGTTTCGATCTCTGCACATTATAGAGGAGTATTTCTACAAAGCCCTAAAATATTTCATCATCTATCTGCACCATTTTAAATATTTCCTCTCTCTTATCCTTCATCATGCAATAGTCTTGGTACTTTGCAAGAAATACCTATTTCATCTGATCCCATGTTGTAATCATTTTACCACCCAAACTCATAAACCATCGTAAGGAATTTCCTTTTAAGGTGGCAGGAAATAATTTCAATTTCTTCTCATTATAGATATAGTCATAGCTTTGATAAAGGATATCGAATTCAAAAAGGAATTCATCTGGATATTCAGTAGACTTACCATGGAAATTCGGTAGTAGTAAAGGTGAAATATTTTTCATAGGGGCCTATTTAGTTGTCTATCGAATAGGAACTGAAGCATAGAAATTTTCTCTTCATGTTGAATGTTTCCATTATCATTATCATTATCCCCTACTACTTCTTCATGATCATCATGATAATATTCATTATTCATGATTTCCTCTGCCTCTCATTTTTCTTGCTCCTTCTAATCGTCAAATTCCTGTCGAAACTACAACCACTATTCTTTAGTAAACTCATTCCCATTGATTTGATAGACCTCCTTTGGTTTGCCTTCCCCCACAAAACTCCCCCTATCCTCTAGAGACCACTTCACAGTGCTACCGGATGGAGTTGTAGCTCCTACTAATTTCTCCATAGTTGATACTGATGACTCTAGCCTAGGATGAATAGGGATCCTCCTTACAAAAGATGATATTTGATATAAAGCTCTAGTAGAAGAATCATCCCTAGAAATTAGTTCATTAATAAATATCGGTCTTCCTAGGCTTGGGTTATAATCGCGACCTGGGTTATGACTGTGACCTCTTCCACCTGCAAAGTTAGTGCTTCTAGGGATTTCTCGTTGAGTTATTGTTGTATTCATGAAAGCTTAAATAATCATACCTAATCCTTGGGGTAGGAACCCATTTGGTATTTTGAAGGATGTGCAGCTCTTCATTGTGTCTTATCCCCCCTGCAACCTCCAAAATCAGAATGGCTAAAGAAATTGAAACAATCAACTACTATCTATGTCAACCAATTACCTTCCCTGGCAATGGCGGTAAAATGTTGGTCACTCTGTATACTTGTGAATTTCTGTAATAAGCAGAGTGCTCAATATAAATTGTCAACCTAGTGTTATCACCCAATTATTTTCCTATGGTTGTGGTAGGAGATCATTGGGGTAACCATTTCAAACCAATATTTAGACTGTATTCTATCCTATACAATCAAAGAGGGCTCTCTCTATGTCACAGGATCATTCACATACACATATAGATTTATCAAGCACTCAGAAGGATAGATATCTGACACAAACATATTTGTTTGTAATTTTAGAGATTGTAACAAAAACAAATATTAAATACCATTGGTAAATGGAGTCAGAGCCTAAATCATTGAAGGGTTTAACAACAATAATGAGTGGTGATTCCACTTTGTAACATGGGAAAAAATGAGTGTTAGTGTTAATATTCAGTCAAATATCTTCAAGTGGTGGTAGGAGAACGGAGGAGAAGCCTAATGGAGCAATAGGCACTTGTCTATGGGTGAATATATTGAAAAACACATTTAGAAGAAGAAACAATAAAGGATAATGAACAAAATAGAGCACCTAATAGAGGATGAATTCCATAACAACCATTATAAACACAATATGAATGTTATTTCTGATGAAAGAAACACTCATATTTTGATGCCCAATATGATCATGGATAAGCTGGGGTTGGAAGTGACCGGACCATACAAAGACCTTCTCTCCTAATATTGATCAAATATTTGATCATCTCTTTGGACCAAATCCCTGCCAAAACTCTTTTCATGGACGTAGTTGTGGCTGACATCCCTCCAAAGTTTGGAATGTTGCTATCAAGATCTTGGGAAACCAAAGTCAAAGGTGCTCTTCAAATGGATATGTCATATGCCATCATCCCTGACTTTGGGGTGTAGAGAAGGATTTTTAGGGAAAAAAAGCTGGCATACATGGTGACCAATGCTAAGAGGCCAAACAATCATCCCATTTACTCATTGGATTCTGAGATGGGATCAACTATTTTCTTTACAAAATGAGAAAAATACAGCTATAGTTCAAAAAACCTTGCCTTTGTACCCACTCAGGAAGAGATGGAAGGAGTGTGGGATGTAAGTTTTGATGGGGAAGAATGTAGAGAGGGGGAAGGATTTGGATTTTGGGTGAATCCCCCAGGAGGGAGAGCTTTAAATTATTCCTACAAAATTTCCTTTAATTGCACAAATAACGAGGTAGAATATAAAGCTATGATGTTATCAATTCAAATCTTGAAGGATTTCCAAGTCAGGAGAGTGGTGATACATGGGGAATCTAAGCTGGTAATTAAACAAATGCAAGGTGAGTATCAAGCCAAACATCCCAAGATAAGAAGCTATAGAAATTCTTCCCAGGACCTGATAGAATGTTTTGAAGAATGTAGCTTCAATCTGATTCCTAGGTTACAGAATTGTATAGCTGATCCTTTAGCCACTTTTGTTGTTGTTTTCAAGATTCCCATGCACCCAAATAGAAAGTATGAGTTTGAAGTTAGGCATGGACCCTTTGTCCCAGATAATGTTAAGAGTTGGAAAGTATTGGAATATCACAAACATATTTAGAACTTTCTCACTCTCACTGAGGATTTTGGTGCCTTGAACATTGATGGAAATAATGCACTCCTAGAAGGGTCTAGTCTCACCCAGAAATACCTTCCAAGCCATGCTGGCACTTCCAGAGAAATGTCACAGGTTGAGATTGTCATCCTTGCTGAGTATGTTGAGGGCTGCAAAACTGAATAAGTTATTGTGCCTGAGTTGTAGAGGACTAATGGGTATCAAACATATCTAATCAATCTATGTGGCAAATAGATCATGTAGCTCAAAGGTAACTCTATCCCTAGGGGTTTAGTTTCTTTGGAAAAACTCTTTGACCCAAATGATGTTGTGAAGGAACCTCATCTTGTACCAAGATATGAGGATGTGGAAGATGTTAATATTGGGACAGAAGATCATCCCAAGGCCATAAAAATATCAAGGACACTATCACCTGAGTCCAAACATAAATACATCTCACTAGTGAAAGAATACTCATATGTTTTTTCTTGGAGATACAATGGCCTCAAGGCATATGACACCAGCATCATCCAACACACTATACCAATAAAAAAATGAGATTCCTTTAAAAAAAAACTTAAGGATAATGAACCCCAAGCTACTGCCTGGTGGAAAAGAAAATAAAGAAACTATTCGAGGCAAAAATCATTATGGCCCTTAGATTTTCAAAATGGGTGGCCAATTTGGTCCTAGTGAGGAAGAAGAATGGAGAGATAAGGATATGCATTGAATTCATAAACCTGAACAGATTTTATTTAAAATATCATTATCCTCTCCCTAAGATGGATCAAATTTTTCATAGGGTAGTGGGCTCCCAAAGGATCTCCACCTTGGACAACTTCTCAGT
>LPNX010395024.1:190950-262055 GCA_001517045.1 Pseudotsuga menziesii | reverse complement strand
TTTTGTGTTACAGCTCCATTTTCAGTCTCCATTGTTGACAATTTTGCATGATCAATTGTAATTTTTTGTGAGTGAAATTAATCTATTGCTGGTCAGAATTTATACAATTAGGCTACAATAAGATCATGGTGCATCGAGAAGACCAAGAGAGGACAAATTTCACCACACCCTGGGGCACTTTTATGTATCCAAAAATGCCATTTGGACTCATGAATGTAGGGGAAACCTTCCAGTGGGCCATGTACATAGATTTTGTAGATGAAAATGACAAGATTTTGGTCATCTATTTGGATGATATCACTATATTTTCAAATTCTGATGAAGAACCCATTGAACACTTGCTGATAATGTTCAGGAACTGCATAAATTTTGGCATATCATTGAATCGAAAGAATTCATTCTTTTCTGTCAAGGAAGGGAAACTGTCAGGGCACATAATTTCTCAGGAAGGCATCAAAATAGACCTGTGAAAAGTTGAGGCAATTCATAAAATTGAGCTCCCTCAGAACAAGGTTGAGGTTCAGTCTCTTATCGGAAAGGTGAATTTTCTGAGAAGGTTCATTGTTGCCACTGCTGAGATAGTAAGGTGTATAACTAACATGTCGGGAAAGGACAAATAGAGAAAGTTGACACCTGAAGCAAAATAGTCCTTTAAAGATATAAAGAAGGCTATTTCTAAATCCCCTGTGCTAGCAATCCCTGACTTCTCCAAGGATTTCCTCATATTCTCATTTTCTTCATAGCACACCATGGATGGGGTGTTGTTACAAAATAACATGAGGGAAATGAGCAACCCATTTCATTCTATAGAAAAACATTGAGAGATTCCCCATTGAAATACAACATCCTGGATAAGAAGACTTATGCTCTGGTGCAGACCTTGAAATATTTGCAATTTTACATCCTGTAGTCTCACATCATTTCCCATGTTCCCACTAGTGTAGTGAAGGATATCCTAACTCAACTAGATCCTGAGGGTAGGAGGTGAAAATGGATAGAATTCCTACTTGAATATGACTTGGATATTAATCCCACCAATATGATTAAAGGACAGGGACTAGCCAAACTCATGGCATAGTCTAACTATGACTCTCTAAGCCTGCACATGATTGTTGAATTGTCCATAGAATAGAAAAACCCTAAGGAACAACCAGATCCATAAATATTTGAACATCTCCTGTCATCCCCATGGTATACTAACATTATCTTTGTGTTGCAACACCTACAAGCTCCACAGGGTATGGATAGAACAAGGGCTAGATTCCTCAAGAAAAAAGAAACAAGGTTTTTCATCTTAAATGGAAAGTTGTATTGGAAAGAGCTAGGAGGAGTCCTGCTGAGCTGTGTGGGTGAACAGGAGGCTAAGAATATCATTGAAGAATTTCATGCAGGGGAATGTGGAGGTCATCATTATTGGAAGGACACTGTGAATAAGATCACGAGCGAAGGATTTTATTGGACCATTATTTTTTCTCATACTCACAAGGAGGTTTTTACCTACCATAAATGTCAGATATTTGAATGAAAGAGGAATCTTTTTCCATTTCCTCTGAATCCCATACATGTTGAATCCCCCTTCCAATAATGGGGATTGGATTTCATTGAAGAGATAAACCCATATTCCTCAGGGAAACACAAGTGGATCCTCACTGCCACATATTATTTCACTAAATGGATTGAATCCATCCCAACTAGACAAGCCACTGAGACAGTGATTATGCAATTTATGGAGGATTAAATCTTGTCAAGGTTTGGGGTCCCTAGGATGTTGATCACTGAAAATGCTGCTGCATTTAAGTCAAAAAATATGGTTGGATTTTGTTTCAAATACCATATACAGTTGGGGAATTCCACAACCTATTTTACCCATAGGGAAATGGGTTGGAAAAATATTCAAACAATATTCTTGTGAGGATCATCAAAAATCTATTGCAATACGACAAGAAAACTTGGAACACAAAGATGACCCAAGCCTTGTGGGATGACAAGATCAATGTGAAGAAATCTTTTGGCACCTCGCCATTTCAGCTAGTCTATGGATATGAGGTAATATTTCCCTGTTCTCTGAGTTTTCCAATGATGATATTGTTGCAGGAAGAAGATACTGAAACCCACACAAATTAGAGGAGGATGTATCACTTGGTTGAACTGCAGCATCATAAGAGCAAATTTTTGATAGAACTCAGAAATTTCAGGACAAGATGAAAGAGATCTTTGACAAGAGGATAAATCCTGATCATTTCTAGATAGGGGATGTGGTGTTACAATGGGATGCACCCCATGAAGAGAAGGGAAAGCATGGAAAATTTGATCACCTATAGAAGGGCCCTTACAAAATTTAGCATTCAGAGGAAAAAAAAACCTACATATTGGAAGAGATGTGTTGCCGCCTCTCACACACCTAGGTCACGTGGCAGAAATATTCAAGCCACTCAGTGTGTCCTTGGGGGCAAGTCTCGAGTCAAGGCTGCCACCTTGTTCTTGACTCCTCCGTTTAGGCTCAACTCCTAACGAAGCCAAGGGGGGTAGACCCTATTAAGCTACTAAGGATAATTACTTAGTGTTGTGATGTTAAACTGAATGCGTTACTTAGGATTTTGCAATTTAACTATAGATGATCAAAGATGGCAAGATACAAAAGATGAACACATGAAAGCACAATGATGAGACACAATATATATATAAAACAAGAAAATAACCAATGCCTTAGAATGGGGTCAAAAAATAGAAACAATGTACTTGCATGTGATTGGAGTGAGGGTTTTGTGATTTCCTCTTGATATGTTTTAAGTTAAAATTGAAGTGTGAGTTGATTAAAATTAGGCAAAGGGGGGACTCTAGATATACCCTAGAGTACTTGGAGTATGTCCAAAACTAAAACTTCACGGCTACCTGCAAGGAACATGTGGGCTGAAATGGAGTATCTGGGGCTATTGTTCATAACGCACCCATTAGGGTGTGACAGAGATCGGTGCCCCGAGGTCACTTTTCAGAAGTTCTTGCTTCCTTTGGGTATTTTGCCACCATGATGGTTCGATCTAGGTGTTGGATTTTCACCTGTTGGTTTGTTAATTTGGGAGAGTGAGTCCTAATTACACTATTCACTCAAGTCCTTTTGATACAGATTGACTAATTGGATGACAAGTGTAGAGCATACACACTGGAGTCTTGCCAATTTTAGTAAGTTTTAAACTAGGTGTTCTTATTTAAAAGAAAACCCTCCAGGAACCTCTTTCGATCCAAGTGGATCTCAATCAGGGAATCAAGGAGGGGTTAATTTTATAATATATGAAAAACAAATGATCAAAATAAAGTAGATACACAATTCTAGTTTTCTAATTAGTCCTACCTCGAATCTCTTTCCCCTTTCGGGTCAATCTGGAAGTCGTGGGGTAAGTATTAAGATTACTTTGAAATATAAAGTATAGAATATGAAATTAATAATAAAATAAAATACACTACCCTGCATATTATATAAATTCTAGTTTGAAAATAAATGAGCAAAAATCAACAAAAAGGACACCGACGCAAATACCCCCAGGGGGGATGGGGAATGGGCTCGAAAGAGCCTATTCAAAAAATAATTTTATTAACAGCGGTAAAAATATCAGAGAACTGATATAATTCCTCTTGATACTTATATGGATTGAAATCAAGAGATTACAAGGTGCGAAAATCAAATTTTTTAGTCAAATGGGAGACCCCTGGGGGGATTTGAACGCTCCTGAGGACACTTCCGAAAATAAGCTTCATTTATTTTCTGTTACACATGATAAAAACCATTGAGAATGCTATGATAAAATATTCTCAAAATAACTTTAAGAGTACCTTTCGATCATCCTACCTTAACTCAAAAAAGATGAAGTTAAAACTAGCTAAACAAGTGAAAAGGGAACCAAGGAAAGAAAGCTTTCCTTGGGATATTGGCTTGCTGTTTGTGCAGCCAATGAAATATGAACTGATTTCTGGATTTATATTTTATAACAGAAAATATAAATCTAATGCATGCAAGCTACAAGTTTTCTTTAAATTTCCATGCAAAAAGGACGATTTCCCTAAAGCTAGATCTAGAATGCTTATGAAACTTTTTAACTGCAAGATCTATACTATGGGATTTGATAAGATATATATATGTTGTAATTACTTTTAAAATGATATATATAAGAAAAATCAAAGCTATTAACAAAGTAACTAGGTAAAAATGTTGATTTTGAGGGAGGAAGAGGAGGAGAGAAATGTTGGTTTCCTTGAAGACCCATAGTGGAGCTTTCAGGTGGAATGTCGAGGGAATATCCCTTGGGAAGGTTTTGAAGAGAGTGAAGAAGTAAAATATATCAGCATCCTCTCCAATGTAGGAACCTACAGCTCATTTGAAATGAAAGAGCTTGCCAAGAAACTTGTGAGATCCGATTAGTACATACATAGAGATTCAAGATAACATGCATATAAGCTTATAGGACATGCTGAATCTAGATCTCTGAACATGCATCAACGGAAAGAGATGGTCAATAAACTTATTGAAAAGCACCTTTCTTTTCAAGATTATAATAAGCCTATTATATATCTTAACAACGGATCTACAAGCAATTAGCAAAAAAAATGAACACAGATACAGGTTACCTCAGTAAAATAATGGCAATAATCATCCACACATGTAATGGAACAACACCGTCTAGCCTCCAAAGATTTTATTTATTTAAAATGAAGAATAACAACAGTACAATAGCAGCAGCACCTCAATCCCATTTCTAACTAGCTTGGAAGAGGAGGCCGTGCCTAGATATATACAAAATACAAGACATCCAGCCTAGGGGGGGCGCAATTCCTCATGGAATCAGATGAAATCAGCTGGTGGAGAGTTCATCAATGTAGAACTAAAGATGATCTGAGCCTACTTGTCAATCGGGGGCTTTATTGACCTGACACATCAACCCATACACCGACACATCAGTCCACAGAGCATCCAGGAGAGTCCACACGTGTGGAGGAGAGAGAGAGAGGGCGCAATTCCACATGAAGATAGCTAAAGATCAACTCTGGATCTGACTTGATCACCTCTTTCAGTCAAGGATTTGTCAGATCCAGTCAATCTGCTTCAGATCTGACTGATTTCAATCAAATTGGATGAGAATCCACTGATTTATGATTTTGGATTTGCTCCATTATTCATCAATTTATTAATTAAAATAATCAATAATTGATTTTTGGGGCTTTCTGACCTGAGTGATGGAAAATCACTCAAAACTTAGGAAATAGTGGGTCCATGGGTTTACATGGTGCTCTTAGCTTGAAAATGAGCACCTACATGACTGAAACCGATTATCTGGCCCACTTTTATTACAAAATCATTTTTTCCAATTAAACTATTAAAAAATAGCCTAAGTTTTTTGGAAAAATTAAACTTTAATAAAAAAAACATTGAAAAATTAAAAAAATTGAAAAATTGAAAAAACCTAGGGAACTTAGACATGTTCATATGACTCAACCATGATGTCTAGCATGCTTATACATTGACACATAGACTCTAATAACCTCAATAGGCCTAAATGCCAAGCCGACCACCCCAACTTTGGAGGTATGGAGTGAAAAACTCAGAAATTATCAGTCGTTTGTTCAATGACCAAAAATAACCAAGGGAAAAAACACCCTAGGCTGATCGGATTGACAAATAAAGTCTAAGAGACTGAGTCTTTTACAGACACTATCATGCTAGAACATTTATTACAATTCCCCCATGGGGTATGAACATGTGATATGATACAACAAGCACTTCCCAGAAGTACTTCCATAGGTCTTTTGAAGTATGAACAAGTTAACCCTATCCAGTTCACCGAGCTCACTTGATAAAAACCACTAAGTACAACTTAGGTGGTAACATTCTGGCTCCATCTAGGGACACATTCTCTGACTGATCTTCTGTCCAAAGGAGAGGATGTGAGAACTCTGGAATCTCTGGGTCCTGCAAGGCAATTAGAGTTTGTCAGTAACATGTATACATAAGAGAAATTTAACTATAAAAGAAAACTAATGTACATAATTAATCTATAATGTGCAAAAGGGGATATTTTACAAAAACTAATATACAAAGGAAAATTTCCAACATGGTACAAAATAACTATAATACAACAATATGATATATACAATTTAGAAATACATGCAGGGAAAGTTTTAGAAATTGGCCTTGAAACCACCGATGCCAATAAAGGCATCAAACCGTTTCGGCGAAAAAAAACTTGAGGAGCAAACCATTCACTGGCAGGATCAACCTTTCTCCTTCTAGGTCATTTATATAGAAGGGGTTCTTTCCTGCTATTTCATCGATGATGTATGGTCCCAACCATAAGCTGTCGAGCTTTCCATGTTTCCCAGGTTTTTCCCGTTGTTTGTCCCAACGTAAAACCGTGTCACCTACTTGGAAGGACCCTGGCCGGGTAGATTTATCAAAGGCTCTTTTGAACTTGTCTGAATTTTTGATACTATGGTCAAGAGAGTCTTTTCTGCTCTCATCAAGCTCGATCAACTGGTTTATTCTATTCTAGATGGCTTCTTGATCTGAGCTAAAAGTATGGAGGAGCTGATAAACTGGAAGATTTAGATGGATTGGTAAGGTGACATCAAGGCCATAGACTAGTTCGAAAGGGCTCCTCCCGGTTGAACTTTTCTTAGTGATCCTGTCGGCCCATAATGCTAATTTGATCTTGTTATCCCAAGCCTTCTTATTGTCGCCCACAATTTTTTTGATTATGGTCATTAAGTTCTTGTTACTTGATTCTGCTAGACCATTTCCTTAGGGATAGTAATTAGATGAGTGAGATAGGATAATGCTGTACTTGAAACAGAAAGATGACATCTCAGAAGAGACAAAGCATAGGCCATTATCCGTGATTATTCTAGCTGGCACATTGAATCTTGTGATAATCTTATCTTCTAAGAAATCCATGACTACAGCATCAGTTGCCTTCTTGGTAGGTATTGCCTCTACCCACTTGGTAAAATAATCTGTGGCAGTAAGAATCCAAGAGTAACCATTGCTCGAGTTATCCTTAAACTTATCGATGAAGTCAAGCCCCCACTGCTGAAAAGGGGCTTGGACTACTATTGGATTTAGAGGCAAGGCTCTCATTTGTTTCTTTCTGGTGAATAACTAACACTGGGGGTAAACTCTGACAACCTTGTACAAATCTGAAAATAGGTTTGGCCAATAGTAGCCTGCTCTAAGGATTTTGTGGGCGGTTGTTTTTGCTGCGAAATGTCCACCACAAAATCCTGAATGGAATTCAACCATGAGTTTCTTGGACTTAGGTTCATTGACACATCTAAGTATTAAACCATCAGGGTTTCTCCAACCCAAACCATCTTTGGTCAAACAATACTTAGTTTCTTTTAACCTTAATGCCCTTCTTTTATGGCCAAGTAAGTGATCGGGGCATTTAAGGCTGTGGAGGAAAATTATGATGTCGGTGTACCAGGGGTGTTGTTCTAATCTCCGAAGCTCATCTGATACACTTTGCTCTGAATTTTTGCTCTTGAAGATGATTCCTAAATCCTTTTCATTTCCCTGGGTCAACATCTTTGCAAGACCCTGTCCCTTAATTAATTTAGTAGGTCTTATCTCCAAATCATATTCTTGAATCTTCGAAACCCACTTACCCCTGACTCCTAGACAATCCTCCTGAGACATGATATCTTTGACAGCTACATGGAGTACATATCCAATGATTTTGGAGTAACCTATATAAGTTCTAAAATGTTTAAGGGACTTGACAAGAGCATAGGCCTATTTCTCCATCGTGGTATACTTCAATTCTGAATTTTGTAAGGATCTACTCATAAAGGCTATGGTTTTCTCTTGTCCCTCCTTATTCTTTTGAAGTAAAACACTGGCAATGGTGTCTTCTGAGGCAAAGGAGAATATCTGGAATTATTTGGAATAATATGGACTAGTCAAGACTAGGGACATGGATATGGAATTTTTTATGGTCTTGAATGCAACTTTCCCTTCATCCGTCCACTCAAACTTAGCATATTTATTTAATAGCTTTTGTAGAGGTTTCATTAATTCTGCTAAATTTGGGATGAATCTTCTGATGAAATTGATTTGACCATTAAAGGACTAGAGATCTTTTAGATTCTGAGGCATTGGGACTTTCTTAATAGCTTCAACTCTCTCAGGATCAACCTTGACACCATCTTTAGAAACGATGTGCCCCAACAACTTGCTTTCATCAAATCCAAAGATTGACTTGCTGGGATTCAAGGAAATACCATATTTTTGACATCTTGTAAAAACCTACCTAAGATGACTTATGTGGTCAGATATTTCTTTTGAAAAAAAAATTAAGTCATCCTGATATATTTTGATTATTTTGCCTATAAGTTCTTTGAAGGCAAAATCCATGGCTCTTTGGAAGGCGGCACCCGCATTAAATAAGCCCAAAGGCATTCTTAGAAATTTATAGGTACCCAAAGGTGTGGTGAATGCAGTCTTGTGTTGATCCTCTTTATTTACCAACACTTGGTTATAACCGGAAAAGCCATCCAACATGGACATCATTCCTGATCCTATTACTCTTTGAAGCAATGTTTCCAAATCGGGTAATGGGTAATTATCTTTGAGGCATGATGTATTCAGATTTCTAAAATATATACATATTCTAATTGACCCATTCTTTTTTCTGACAACAACTAAGTTAGAGCACCAAGATGAATGTCTTGTAGGTGCTATAATCCTTGCCGCTAACATTTTCTGAAGTTCCTTCTGCAAAATGGGGGCCAACTTAGGATTTATTCGCCTAAGTTTTTGTCGGAAAGGTTTGACCTCCTTAGCTTTTTCTGTGAGGGGAATAGTGTGTTGAAACACATCCTCCCTATAGGATTTAAGCTCATCATAACTAAAGGCCAACACATCTCTATACTCTTTGATTAGGTTAATCAAATTGTTCCTTTCCTTTTCCGAAATACCCTTTCCAATTTTTATTAACTTGGGATCCTTGTCAGTTCCTATGTTTATTTCCATATAATTCCCAATTTTTATTTCTTCTTTTTGTTTTTTATGATGATCATGTCGATCGAAAATATTATTGAAATCTATAAGGCTACTCAGGATGTGATTTCTTTCATTATCCTCGCACTCCTGATACTCTTTACCTTCCTGTTGATAACTGATCTTGCAACCTTCGAACTCTTGTAGATTGTGGATGAATCTCACTAGTTTCTCATCATCTTTGAACACCTGCCAATGGTCTATATTATCTGGTATTGAAGGTCTGAAATTAATTTCCATCTTTCCATTCCCATTAATCATTTCATCTGATGGCTGGAGGGTGGATGCTGCTACTGCCAGTTTATCTGCTAACCCATTCATTTCCCTATGGACCTTTTGAATGTTGAGTGCATCAAACCATTCCATAGTGTCCCATGTGGCATTTCTATACTTTCTTAGTCTATCATTTTTGCATTGATACTGATTCTTAATTTGGAGGACAACTAGATCTGAATCACCCTTTATGTTCAACATCTTTATCCCCATATCTTTAGCAGTTTCTAACCCTAGGATCAATGCCTCATACTCGGCTACATTGTTTGATGCTTCAAACTCTAACCTGAACGCAAAATTGTAGATTTTATCTGAAGGAGAGATGATCACGATGCCCACACCCTTTCTGGTTTTGGAATAAGCCTCGTCAAAGTACATTTTCCAAACTTAATCGATCTTTTCATTTTTAATGTTTTCCTTAATAGGGGCCATGAAATTTGACAAGATAGCATAGTTTCCAAAATTATCAGTGAAATGAACAAATTCATTTCTGGGTTTCTTAGGGTTTTCTACATGCCATTTCCTCAGTTTTTCTCTATGGAGAATCACCCTAGTGTTCTCTGATGCAGGTATAGTAGCATATGTCCAATCCATTTGAATGTGCCCACCAAGAGTTGCGGCCCATTTTCTGGATAGCAACATACCCCAATTATCTAGAACATCTATCACCACCACATCCATCGACATGTCGATATCAGGATACTTAGCTAACTTGACCTATAAATTTAAGATTATCCCTACCACTTCAACTTCTCTTGCATCCATGGCACAAACATTGTGGTAGGGTCAGGTGACCCTTAGATTTAGCTGCTCCATTACTTTCTTGTTATGACATTTGATGAAGCACCTGAATCTAACATGTAGTTATGAAGAAGAAGTTTATCAACTAAGAGGGAGACATAAAAAGGTGGGTGGTCTTCTCTTCTCAGATCAACACTGTTGAGGACTATAGGCATATCTATAGGTTCAATATGTTCAGCTTCAAATATAGCATTGTTATTAGGAAGAGGATCCTCTTCGATAATATTATGGGCTTTAATTTGACTATCCTCTAATGCTTTCAACAACTTTTCTTTTTGACCGGGAATTTTAAGGACATCAGTTGCATAAACATGAATCTTAGCACTACTTATCCATTCTCCCATATCAATATTTGACTCAGGGACAATAGGAGGATCTGGGAGGGGAGGAGCGGTTACCTTTGGCTTGTACTGTTTAGACAGTGATGGCTTCTCTCTTCTTTGATACATAGCTCCCTTGAACTTTTCCTCCTTCATTTCCTTAATTGCTTCCGGAGAAGGCATTACACCATAAAAGTTAGAAAGGAGGTCCTTCTCAAAACCGTAATCTGTGGCCTGATGCCAATGCTGGTTTGATAACGGATAGGTTCGGCCTACCATGTACACATGATCAGACAGGCCTGAAGTTGTTTCCTGATTATTGACCTCAACCATTCCATGTTCTATAACTTGGTTTGCTATATAGCAAGTGTCTTCTAGGTGGAATTGATCACAAGGTCTACACCATGGAATGACTTCATCTACTAGGTTAGTTGAGTCTAACTGGTTTGGAATCCTAGGTTCATGTTGAGGAGCTTTCTTCTAATACACCTGATTCTATTTAGGATGAAAGTTCCTAGCTCCATTATTTCTTTCCAGTGTGATTATTCTGTTCTGAATATTATTCAATTGTACAGATTGGCTTCCCGTGAGTTGGCTGTGACTAGTAACCATTTTTTCCATCAGGCTAGTTACTTTTTCCATGGGGTCTTTATAGGTTTCCTTTTCCTCTAATTCGATGACCTTTCCCTTCTCTTTGTTGTACGAAGTGTTTCCCCTAGTTTAACCTGGAATGTTGGACTTGCCTGAAGATTGCATATTCTTTTCTATTTTCTCGGCCAGATCTTGAGCAGTTTTCAGATCGGTCGGATCTTTGTCCCTTAACTGGTACCTCAAATCACCAGTGAAAGCTTCGATGTAATATATGAGGATGGAGGCATCCATTGGCTTGATTTCTCTAGGGAGGTACGCAACCACACGTCTGAACTTAGTATTAAATTCATCAATGGTTTCATTTTCCATCTTCTTTATATTATGAAGGGCAACAAGCAAATGTCTTGGTTCTTTATTTTCCCCCCATTTCTCTTAAAACCTTCTAGGAATTCATTAAGGGTTTTATATGAATCATCACCAAGGTCACCATACCATTCCGCGGAATCATCCTCTAGGGATAAAGAAAAGATCTTCATTTTGACATCTTCATGGTTAGAGGCAACATTATTGCAGTAACTGACCAGGTGCTTTTCAAACTTTCAGAGATGAGTCTTGGTAGTGGTAGCATTATTTCCTTCGAATATGGGGAGATTCTTGATAGCATCATTCAGAATGTCATGAGGAGCACCTGCTATCTGAGAAAAGTCAAGGGGTTTGTAAAATTCCGTCATTTCTTGAGATTGGAAGGTATGACTCTACAAATATGTGATGGATATCTGTGAGGGATTGGTCTCCTAAATCTTCAAGGTTTCTACGAGAAGTTTACCTATTCAATATTTCCCTAATAAACCTTTTGGGATTAGGGAGAGGATTGAATAATTGTCAGTGGTTTCTTCGAGTAGAAATTCTTGAAGGGATGTTAGACAGTGGAGTCACCAGATGGATTGATTTTTAATTTTTATGTTTTTTTAAAGACTAGATCAATCAATTTTTTTATCTTATTAGTTGTTTAGAAAAAAGTTAAGCTAAGTCGTACTCAGGAATAAAAATATTTATCCCTAGCAACAGTGCCAAAATGTGTTGCCTCCTCTCACACACCTAGGTCATGTGGCAGAAATATTCAAGCCACTCAGTGTGTCCTTGGGGGAAAGTCTCGAGTCAAGGCTGCCACCTTGTTCTTGAATCCTCCATTTAGGCTCAACTCCTAACGAAGCCAAGGGGGGTAGACCCTATTAAGTTACTAAGGATAATTACTTAGTGTTGTGATTTTAAACTGAATGAGTTACTTAGGATTTTTCAATTTAACTATAGATGATCAAAGATGGCAAGATACAAAAGATGAACACACGAAAGCACAATGATGAGACACAATATATAATTAAACAAGAAAATAACCAGTGCCTTAGAATGGGGTAAAAAAATAGAAACAATGTACTTGCATGTGCTTGGAGTGAGTGTTTTGCGATTTCCTTTTGGTATGTTTTAAGTTAAAATTGAAGTGTGAGTTGATTAAAATTAGGCAAAGGGGGGACTCCAGATATACCCTAGAGTACTTGGAGTATGTCCAAAACTAAACCTTCATAGCTACCCGCAAGGAATATGTGGTCTGAAATGGAGTCTCTAGGGCTATTTTTCATAATGCACCTATTAGGGTGTGACAGAGATCGGCACCCCGAGGTCACTTTTCAGAAGTTCTTGCTTCCTTTGGGTATTTTGCCACCGTGGTGGTTCAATCTAGGTGTTGGATATTCACCTATTGGTTTGTTAATTTGGAAGAGTGAGTACTAATTATACAAGTCACTCAAGTGCTTTTGATACATCTTGACTGATCGGATGAACCGCAGCCAAGTGCAGAGCATACACACTGGAGTCTTGCCAATTTTAGTAAGTTTTAAACTAGGTGTTCTTGTTTAAAAGAAAACCCTCCAGGAACCTCTTTCGATCCAAGTGGATCTCAATCGGGGAATCGATGAGGGTTTAATTTTATAATAGCTGAAAAAAAAATGATCAAAAGAAAGCAGATACACAATTCTAGTTTTCTAATTAGTCCTACCACGAATCTCTTTCCCCTTTCGAGTCAATCGGGAAGTCGTGGGGTAAGTATTAAGATTAATTTGAAATATAAAGTATGGAATATGAAATTAATAATAAAATAAAATATAATACCCTGCATATTATATCAATTCTATTTTGAAAAGAAATGAGAAAAAAACAACAAAAAGGACACCGACGCAAATCCCCCCAGGGGGGATGGGGAATGGGATCGAAAGAGCCTATTCAAAAAATAATTTTATTAACAGTGGTTACAATATCAGAGAAATGATATAATTCCTCTTGATCCTTATATGGATTGAAATCAAGAGATTACAAGGTGCGAAAATCAAAGGTTTTAATCAAATGGGAGACCCCTGGGGGATTTGAACGCTCCTGAGGACACTTTCGAATAGCAGATTCCTTTATTTTCTGTTACACCTGATAAAAACCAGCGAGCATGTTAGAATAACATATTCCCAAAATAAATTTAAGACTACCTTTGGATCAGCCTACCTTAACTCAAAAAAGATGAAGTTAAAACTAGCAAAACAAGTGAAAAAGGAACCAAGGAAAGAAAGATTTCCTTGGGATCTTGGCTTGCTGTTTGTGCAGCCAATGAAATATGCACTGATTGCTGGATTTATATTTTATAACATCAAATATAAATCTAATGCATGCAAGCTACAAGTTTTCTTTAAATTTCCATGCAAAAAGTACGATTTCCCTAAAGCTAGATCTAGAATGCTTATAAAAATTTTTAACTACAAGATATAGAATATGGGCTTTGATAAGATAGAAATATATTGGAATTAATTTTGCAATGATATATCTAAGAAAAATCAAATCTATTAACAAATTAACCGGGTAAAAATGTTGATTTTGAGGGAGGAAGAGGAGGAGAGAAATGTCGGTTTCCTTGAAAATCCACAGTGGAGCTTTCAGGTGGAATGTTGAGGGACTGTGCCTTTAGAAGGTTTTGAAGAGAGTGAAGAAGCAAACTATATCAGCATCCTCTCCAATGTAGGAACCTACAGCTCAGCTGAACTCAAAGAGCTTGCCAAGAAACTTGTGAGATCCAATTAGTACATACACAGAGATTCAAAATAACATGCATATAAGCTTATAGGACATGCTGAATCTAGATCTCTAAACATGCATCAAAGGAAAGAGATGGTCAATAAACTTATTGAAAAGCACCTTTCCTATCAAGATTATAATAATCCTATTATCAATCTTAGCAACGGATCTACAAGCAATTAGCAAAAAAAATGAACATAGATAATGGCAATAATCATCCACACATGTAATGGCACAACACCATCTAGCCTCCAAAGCTTTTCTTTATTTCAAATGAAGAATAACAATAGTAAAATAGCAGCAGCACCTCAATCCCAGTTCTAACTAGCTTGGAAGAGGAGGCCGTGCCTGGATATATACAAAATACAAGACATCCATCCCAAGGGGGCCGCAATTCCTCATGGAATCAGATGAAATCAGCTGATGGAGAGTTCATCAATGCAGAACTGAAGCGGATATGAGCCTACTTGTCAACCAGGGGCTTGATTGAGCTGACACGTCAACCCATACACCGACACATCAGTCCAAAGAGCATCCAGGAGATTCCACGCGTGTGTAGGAGAGAGAGAGGGCGCAATTCCCCATGAAGATAGCTGAAGATCAACTCTGAATCTGATTTGATCACCTCCTTCAGTCAAGGATTTGTCAGATCCAGTCAATCTGCTTCAGATCTGACTAATTTCAATCAAATCGGCTGAGAATCCACTGATTTATGATTTTGGATTTGCTCCATTATTCATCAATTTATTAATTAAAATAATAAATAATTGATTTTTGGGGATTTCTGACCTGAGTGATGGAAAATCACTCAAAACTTAGGAAATAGTGGGTCCATGGGTTTACATGGTGCTCTTAGCTTGAAAATGAGCACCTACATGACTGAAACCAATTATTTGGCCCACTTTTATTACAAAATCAAAATTTCCAATTAAACTATTAAAAAATAGCCTAAGTTTTTTGGAAAAAATAAATTTTAATAAAAAAAACACTAAAAAATTTAAAAAATTTAAAAATTGAAAAAACCTAGGGGGACTTAGACATGTTCATATGACTCAACCATGATGTCTAGCATTCTTATACATTGACACATATAATATAATAACCTCAATAGGCCTAAAGGCCAAGCCGACCACCCCAACTTTGGAGGTATGGAGTGAAAAACTCAGAAATTATCAGTCGTTTGTTCAATGACCAATAATAACCAAGGGAAAAAACACCCTGGGGTGATCAGATTGACAAATAAAGTCTAAGAGACTGAGTCTTTTATAGACACTATCATGCTAGAACATTTATTACAATTCCCCCATGGGGTATGAACATGTGATATGATACAACAAGCACTTCCCAGAAGTACTTCCATAGGTCTTTTGAAGTCCAAACAAGTTAACCCTGTCCTGTTCATCGGGCTCACTTGATAAAAACCACTAAGTACAACTTAGGTGGTAACAAGATGGAGGGTGGTCTCGTATCAGGAGCTCCTGTAAATGGGAGGCTCCTCAAACACTACTTTATTAGAAGCATGTTCTACTTTCCATGTCATTGTATATACCATGTAGTTTAATATTTGCATGTGTGGATAGATTTCTGATGGATTTGAGGCCCGAGGTGAAGGCAGTAAGGTCCATAGGAGGGAATGGAATTTGAATTTATTTTCTTTTCTTTTCATATCCGAAGTTAAAGGCACCAGATTAAATTTTGAATCAACGAGTTTTGGCACAAAGCTGAAACCGACAGTAGGTTGGGATATTCCAAGCACAATAGGTCCAAATGGATCTGGAACTTAGTCTATGGGGTTCTTTTCTACCTCATAGGGAGGATAGCATCCCCAAGTTGGAGCCGCTATTAGCACCTATGCTAAATTTTGGGGAATTTTTGCACCTTCATTTGCTCTATTTCCCCTGCAAGGGGATAATTCCATGACAATGTCGAGTAGGGATGAAAGCTTATATTTCATAAGACCACAGGGAGAGCTGAGCATGCTCCATCAAAATCTACCCCTTTCCAAGAATGAGGGAAGCATAAAGAAATTCATAGGGCTTGGTCGTATCGAGGAGGTAAATACGAAAATCCACTCAAAAGTCATGTCTAGGAAGCTATGGAGGATGTGGATTGGCGTCGACAGGGATCGACGACTACAAATTATTTTGCTAGGCAAAGATGCAGGGTCAAAAGGAATATTATGATCGGTGGAAAGGAGTTAACACATAGGAAGGATTGACAGTTAGATGAGTAGCAACGTGAAGATCCACGACCAATAAAAATTCCGTTTCCTTAACTTGCATGGGAAAATGAATTTCTCTAAGTAGAGAAACTGAATATGAGACCCATATTTCAATGACCAAAATCTACACTCCCTCGCAATCTACGATGGAGGTGAATTCTGCTACCGCAACATGCACATGGAAATCTCTTCCTCAGATCAGCAGGATACGGTATACCCTACAACTTTCAATAACTAAGATCAACACTCCATCATGATCTACGACACAAGTGAAATCCACTGCCACAAATTGCATGGAAAAAAGGAAGGACTGAGCTCAATGCAATTTGGTACAAGTCGCTAGATTCAATGGCCACAATCTATGCTGGAGCTTGATCTATGGTCAGCATTAGTTCCATTCCTGATAAGTCCATGAAAAAAGAAAAGGGTCGAGCTCAGTAGAATGCATTGGAGGAGACATGATATGATGGCTTCGATGAAGACACGGTTAAGATCGACAATGGAAGTGTATTCTGGTGAGAGAATATGTAGGGAAAGTAGTAGGGATGGTGTGACAGAAAAGAAGGGTCCATGGAATTTAAGGAAGAAAGATTGATGACTCCAGATGGAGGAGGGAAAGATGAATGAATGAGGTTTGTTTCCGCCAAAGAAGGTGCACGTGATATATCAAAGAATAATAATATAAAATAAATGCATGCACATGAATTTAGGTCACTTATATTATTATGTGCATTGGATAGCGAGAACAAGACTATGTAAAAAGTGACCATCTTGTGTGGAGAACCTACTGCAATAAACAATGAGAATGCACGATATAACAAAAATATTGGAGCAGAAAAGATATTTTATTGATCGCAGGACACTTCGAGGGGGGAACCTCCTTTTCGCCATTTATTTTGGAGCTCACTTAAGGAAAGTGTTGATACTATTTTAGAGAAAGCAATACAAGACTGTGTCGAAGCTATGGACAAAGAATTCGCAGGACTTCGAGAAATATTTGCAAGGAATTCACAGGAAGCCAAGTAGAAGCTACAGCAGGAGAAGCCAGCTGTTAGTGGCTCAGGGACGAGCCACAAGTAAGTGTTAGGGGACTGTTGGAGCAGGGCCCGCGGCTACAGGAAAAGCTTCTATATCGGGACAAGGAAGTCAAAAGAAACAGTACCTGGAGTGGCCGAGAAGAGATATCTCAACCACTGCACTTAAGGCAGCGGTGAAGAGAGGATATATTGTAAGAAGAAAGCAAAATAGAAAGAGAAGAGATCTAAGAGAGAAGGGCTCTAGCTGAGAACGCGGAGTTTCCCAGAAGATCTCGGGCTGCATAATAGGTTGCAGCGGAATTGTGTTTACTCTCTCAAGATATAATATAAAAACCAGTTCCTGTGGACATAGATTCCTCCTTGGAAGTGAACCACGTAAAATCAGTGTGTTGTGTGACTATTTCATGTGATTATGTTTACGTATTTGCTATCTGTTCCCTGTTACATGAGCTTAGCTAACAGTTAATGAATGTGTATGTTATCCTTCAGTTTATAGTAATGTAGAAGGATAAATGTGAGTTGGATGTGTTAAGTATTCTGCATATAATTTTATTAGTGTTTGATTCAGACCGTAACAATTACAGTGTCAAGTGATTCCTGTATATTCAGTTCAGCAAGTTGAGCGCAATAGATGTTGAGCATATTAGACTGTAGAAGCTAAGTGAAGTGGTTTAATACCCTTGTGAATGTTATCTGAGCTAGTATAAGAAAGAAAGGAAAGTCATTGGACCGTGAGAGTTGGAGAGTCCTATTGAGTCTTACCATAGAAGCTATCGCAGCGTAGAAAGGCGATATCACACTACCGGAGGAGTCGTGGTGTGGGATATTGTTACGAATATAAATTCATATGGCTTGGGGTACCATAACAGACAGCTTGACTCCAGAAATCAATCTTTCCCAATATGCAATAGAGATAAAATGTCTAACACTAAAGGATCAGACCTCGTACCTTATTCCAGACGGTTGAAGTAGATCCCCGTTGAGATTTCCAATCTTCAGCTTGAATTGCTATATTACTTCCTCAACAACAAGTAAACAATACAAGCATTCTATATATCATGGTGTTATATCTATTATAGCATATATAATCAATAATGTAAAAGCATTTGACATAATCCCATGGATAAAATATTCATTCAAATACACATCATTGGACAGAAAAAGATATTTCTATTAATATAAATCAAAGATTACAAGATACAACCTCTGACGGCACGTCTACGAACCAAAGAAACTGAATCCCCCACTTGGGCCTCCACCACTTCAATCCTCCATCTCTCGATAGCAAGCTCACAAGAAAAAGGAAAGCTTGGGAAGAACACAAAAGTGCTCCAAGGCACAAAGGGATGCAAACTCAAGCATAAGTTCCGGCAACAATGGACTATAGTTTCGTTTCTCTCAATTCTCTCTTATGCCTTCAATGTACCAAGGGGTTCCTTATATAGATTTTCAAAGGGGTACTGAAAGGTCGAATCCGTGTGATCTCAAGACATATGGAAGGCCAGGAGTCAAATGAGTCAGATCCATGTCAAGGAAAACTCCAAAAATATTTGGATTATTTACACATCCCGATGTACACGGTTATATGGCTCAAAACCGCGTATGTACGCGCTTATAAGGTTAAAAGTCGCGTATAGCATTTTTCATGTGTTTTTAGGGATGATCAAGGAAACATCAAAGGACAAAAAGTGGTCCATCGAGGCTAAGGAGTCTGCAACGGGACAGGGGAAGGCCATACAAAGTGTGATTCACCTAGAGTGGTGAAATCTGCTATAACAGATGCCCCCTAATGTATGACATCAGAGGGGTTATACGATGGCGGAAATACATTATAAGTCCATCCCAGAAGTTGAGTGATGAAGGATCCCAAATGGAAGACCAGCCACCCAATCAGCATAGTACCATAATACAACTCTGCATATAACTACAAATACATATAGCAGTCCCAGATACATAAGAGTACAATGGCCATGAATAGGCATGATATATGATATCACATATGTGGTCATCGCCACGTACAATATACATAGATCAGAATCTCCATGATGAAGATATACAAAGGACCATGATCTCCAAAATGGATGAAGATATATAATAGATCAAGATCTCCATAGTGGCTGAAAATGTCTGACATACACTGGAATCAAGTCACGAGAGCTGAAATCTCATGAACGCTGGCACGATCAAGGAGGTAGCATATAAGAGATGCCACCAATCTGGAAATTATTCTACACAAACCACTACGAGTACATGTCCTGCTATGCGAATAGAGGTGTCAAGGTCGAACATAGTAGTCCATCGTCTGATTACTGGTCATTAATGTATACCATTAACAGACACGAGATCACCCACCAATGATGAAAATGGGAATCAAGGTACTAGAGTGCAAACTAATAAGTGTGAATAGATGTGTTGAGGTCAAACACTTGAAAGGATCCATCGATCAGGGGACATTGATGTATTCCCAAGAAACTGTCGATGGCGAGAGAACCTGCCACTGATGACTGCAAGTCTCAAGGCACTCAAAATGACTCTAGACTCCAGTCCCAGAATAAATGATCCAAAGTCGATGGGATGAAACCCGCTGGAAGGAGGGCATTAAGGAATCCCCCATCATCCAACACGAGGTACTCAGCAAGGCTGTATAATGTGGAAGAACTCGATCATAGGTTCACGAACCAGTAACTGTACCGGGAATGGCCGACATGCAAAGTCAAGATAACTGAGGAATGGTCGACTCAGGTTCCAACTTCCTTCGAACAAGAGCATAACAGCGTATGGTGACTGAATGAAGGTAGCATAGACTCGATATACAAACTGGGACATCTCTGTGACATAGGAGGCATCAACAGAGGCTCCATAGGGACTGGAAGCTTAATCAATCGGTGGAGATAAACTCAGATAAATGAGTACACCTTGTTGTAATCTCACAAATCACATAAGGTTACCAATAACACATACTAAAACATAACTATAAATGAGAGACAAGAGACAAGAACAGATAGAATAACAGATTATATTAATGTAATGAGTTCATACAAGATAGAGAACTGAACTGAGTTCTCTTTTGGCTCAACAGCCTAATATATACAATGTACAGATAGTTACAAAATAACTACCTGTCGGTTCGGTGAACCGACACGACTTTTAGTTAACCGACTAATCTTCTAGTTTAGTCGGCTGACCGGCTTAGTCGGCTGATTGACTAAGTCGACCCATCGACTTAGTCGGCTAATCGACTAAGTCGATCTTCGTTCAAGTCGACTTCGTTGACTTGCTCCTTCTACATCTCCCCCACAAACAAAACGTTTCTTCATCCCGAAGAAACAGGGAGGTACAAAAAAATGAAACTCTGTCGAATCGTTGAAAATTGCTATTGCTGTGGACTGTGCAGATGGATGGTTGGTCTCTTCTGGACGCAGACTTCGATGATGGCCGGAGATGTGATGCTGAAAGTCCATCCAACTCTGCAAATCTTTCTGGATGTCGTTACTGTCAAGTTTAACGACATTGACGATCGAAATCCAGAAAGCTTTGCAGAGTTGGATGGACTTTTAGCATCACCTTGCCATCACAGATCTGGCCATCGTCGAAGTCTGCATCCAGAAGAGACCAACCATTCGTCTGCACAGTCCACAACAATAGCAATTTTCAACGGTTTGACAGTGTTTCATTTTTTTGTACGTCCCTGTTTCTTCGGGATGAAGAAATGTTTTGTTCATGGGGGAGATGTAGAAGGAGCAAGTCGATGAAGTCGACTTGAACGAAGACCGACTTAGTCGATTAGCCGACTAAGTCGATGGGCCAACTTAGTCGATCAGTCAACTAAGTCGTTCGGCCGACTAAACTAGAAGATTAGTCGGTTAACTAAAAGTCCTGTCGGTTCACGGAACTGACAAGTAATTATTTTGTAACTATCTGTACATTGTATATATTAGGCTGTTGAGCCAAACAAGAACTCAGTTCAATTCTCTGTCTTGTATGAACTCATTACATTAATATAATCTGTTATCCTATCTGTTCTTGTCTCTTGTCTCTGATTTATAGTTATGTTTTAGTATGTGTTATTGGTAACCTTATGTGATCTGTGAGATTACAACATTGGTTCCGTTGCCAGTAGTACATTTCTAAAATATATGCTCACATATGATACCAGAGCAAGAGATCAAGGACTGGTGGGATCGTAAAGTTGTGAACTACTTGCAAAATTACGCACGAAGAAACAGATTAACAGTCGTTGAAGCCAAAGCAAGATTTTTCACAGAGACACATGAAAAATTCGTCGAATCAGTGCCACAACTGTTGAAGCAACTTCTGGATGAGAAAGTCAGACGCGACTAAAGAACAATAGTTGCTAGATAAACTGTTCCAAGGGGGACGAATGAATTTGTCGGAGTGGGTTGAGAAAGTCACCGATGACTTCTGTGAGGAGCAAGCAGTCGAAGACCGAATGTCGGTGGAAACTGTCAAAGTGAAATTCTAAATAGATTTCACCGAACAATTCTTGTGCTCCTTGCCGACCTTGCTGTTCAAATTCCTGATAGAAAACGGAGCAGGCCACATCGTCGAACCTAGACCACCACTGTGCGAACAGCCACCAAACACCAACTGGGTGGAAAAGTAGAGGAAGTGGGAAAAATTTATTGCAGAAAGGGCGTGGGAATACTTCCTGAGAAAGTAATTTGAACTATCTGGGATTTCTAAAAGCGTCGGGTAGGCTATGGGGGTGTATCTAGTCATGTGTAGGAGGTGGAGTATAGTGGATCCTAGTCAACCTAAAGAGGATAGCCGTCACCAGTAATGAAAAGTCGACCGTAGAGGACCCAAATAAATAGTATTGTATGAAATTATGTTGGACATTCAGAAACAAGAAAGGGATGAAAGACATCAGCGAAGGGAAGTAAGACGCGAAAGAGCCGTCGGGCTACGCAGAGAACAAAACCCTAGGGAGACTGACCGTGAAGAGAATCCGCCAGAGTCGGGTCATGATCTACAGGAAGAGGGCATAGGAAAAAAGGTGTTCCCTACGAAGGAAGAAGTATGGATAGAGCAGCCAGAAGCTCTCCAATTAACAGCTCCCGATGAAAGAACGACCCTTTCCCCATTAAATCCACATACCAAAATACAGACTATTGTTGAAGACGACCTTCGACTAAGAGCTGGTGACTATAGTATCTGGAGTTGACTAGGCAACGACACGTACACTGGACAACATCTTGTCATTCGCCGACCATTCGAAGGGAACTGGGTGACTATTCAAGTGGCACCCTCCCTCCGAAGTATCCACTTGCTCTTACCGACACATGAAGGAGCACCCCCCCGCCAAGTACAGCTTTTGAAGAAATTGAACAAGCAGACCTGCGCACACAAATTTTTAGTGGACCATCAACAGTAGAAATCCACAACAACCCACTGTACGTCAAAGAATAATCGACCACCAACGGAGGCACAAGTTTCGTCGAACAAAATTCTGCAGGAACGACTACATCAACAACCCCACCATGTTCACCACCACCCACACCTCTGACCCCGCTGACTTCTGAGAGCAATGAAAGTGATTCATACATGGGTCACAGATCAGCTCACATTCCTCTCTATGAGGGGGATGAAGACCCCAGACAACATTGGTTCGTCTGTGAGTTGACCTGGGAAGCAAACCAGGTGACGGATGAAGATCGACAGATGGCTCAATTCACAGGAGCCTTACGGAAAAGGGCCTTGACCTGGTACATGACCTTTTTGGAAAGGAAACCCAGAGCAACGAAAGCTGAGATTAAAGCATAGTTCTTATCATTTTTTAAGACCCCAGACGCCAAGCACCTGGCCGCCAAAAAGATTAAAACAACGTAACAAAATCTAGGGGAGACAGTCCGTGACTATGACAAACGTTGGAAGGACCTATTAATCCAACTAGATTATGTTATTGATGAACAACTACTAATTCAATGGTTCCTTGCAGGATTATCACAGAAAGTACGTAGGCATATCAGTCTGGACATGTTCAAGACATATGAAGATGCTCTGACCAAAGCGCTGCAGGTGGAAATGGACGAAGATATACTTGCGTATCCGACAGACCATAGGTTAGAGGAAGAGCTCGAGAATGTGCAGAAGTATTTGAAAGAACTGACCCTCAAGAATCAAGAAATATGGTGTACTAAATGTTCGACGGTCGGACACTCGAAAGATAATTGTCGACATGAATACAGTCGACAAGACATCCGTTTTGTGCAAACTAAGGTATTTTGTGACATTTTCCAGGATCACGGAGATCATTCTACGAAAGAATGTCCGTTTAACATGAAGAACGCAAAAGCTTCCTGGTGCGCCATCTATGAGACAAAAAGTCACAACACAGCTGACTGTCAATTAAACCTGAAAAACTGACAAAATTATCAGGCGGTCTACCAGATGAATGTAGTAGCACAAAACAATGAGCAACATAGTACCAATGACCAAAATGGGCAAAGATACGAAGGTTGATGATATGAGCGCCGGTACGACAATCGACGACAAGGGTTTGGAGGAAGAGGTCGATTCGTCGGGAATCACGAAATACGACCTTGTCGATCTAACCAATGCTTTATATGTCATAAAGAAGGGCACCGATACGTCGACTGTCCATACAAGGACAGGACTGATCTGAAATTCTGTAACCATTGTGGAGTAGGTGATCACTCTCTGGAGGATTGTCCTGCCATCTTAGAGAAAATCAATAATAAGAAAAATGTTAATGTCTTGTCTTGTGTACAAAAGCATGATGTGCTAACTACTAAGAATCTACATATCGTTACTTGACAAGGCACAAAAACAAGCCCTGATAATCCTCAAATTAGTAAAATTAAAAACACAAATGGTTATCCGGATCCTATGAAAGAAAAAAAAACATATCAAGAAGCCACCCACATATTCCATGACATTGCACAACAAGAAGACATTATTAACAGTCGACTTAGCACGACACGGAAATTAACCCATCTCATTCAAAACAACAAATCCGTAGCCCAGTTCATTGATTTATTACATGAAATAAAAAGTACTAATCCCAAAAAACAAACTAATAACATATGCAGCCTCAACCAAAAAGACAAAAATGATGTCGACCCACTTGTCAACCTGGAAATCGAAGGCTATCACGTCCGACAAGTAGTTCTCGATTTCGGATCTCAGGTAAATATCATGACCAGGGATACATGGGAAAAGATGGGAAGACCTTGACTCTACGAATCAGGTATTTACCTAAAACTCACCGACCAAAGTCTCATTGAACCCATTGGGGTTTGGAAAGATGTCGACATGACCATCAAAGGAATTTCGACTAAGGTTGATTTTGAAATCATCGACCCAAAAGAAGGATCTAGCTCCTTCCCAGCGCTAGTTGGTCGACCTTGGGGATGAAAGATGAAAGCCTCCATATCCTTAGACAAAGAACGAATTAAATTAAAAGGAAATGGTCACAAAGTCATTGTACCCATTAATCCTTCCCAAGGAGCACCTTGGACCGAACCGATTGATGAGGAAGTCGATGTCCGACAACTATATCAGATCCATAACAATACAGACTATACAGAGCCAAACATCTATGGGGAACTTCACTTAGGTAACCAAGACTCAATTGTTATAATTTAGATGCTGAATTATATGACTGGGAAATGGAAAATTATGAAACACAAGCAAGAGGGTGCTGGACTATACAAAAATTACAGAAAAAACCCACCCAACAGTGCTTCATTGTATCAATTATCCCTAAAATATTTGAAAAGAAAGTCAGGGAATGACCCACCTTACAACCAACCAGCTTACCTACTACTCAACTACCCAGGTATAAGGAAAGGGAATCCCCAGTCATGCATGTCGAACAAGTATCTAAAACTATTGGAGAACATGGTAGACTTCAAAGCTTAGTGGAAACATTTACAGGTCAAGCAGCTAGGTGGTGGGATACCCATCAGACAAAATTGCAGAGCTGGACAACTACTTCAACTTTCTTTGTCGAATAGTTTGGTGGAAAAAAGTAAACCCAGGAAGCTCAAATACCTCTCTTTATCCAAGGTCAAAACCTAGAAGAACACATCAAGCTTTGTGAAAAGGAGTGGAGAAGGCTTGGATACAAAGATGAGCGAGCCTGGCCACACTTGTTTCCTTCAACCCTAGCTGAATTACCCAATAAATGGTATAAGATGGAGGAAGCTAGAGGAGAAACCTTCTTTTGGCATGAACTTAAAGAAAATTTTATTAAGGACTTCCAGTTCATACTCAAAAATAAAAATTGGCTGGGACAGCACACCAAATCAAACAGTTTCACCAACTGATAGAAAAACAACCCTCCCAAGACCATCGACAAATCAAGGACTGTAACACGATACAAACTGAATAAAAATCATAGTCGACACGTTTACACTTAGAAAATGAACACACAGAAGGTAAGAGCTTCAGATGGAAGACCGACCACATTGAAACAACCAAACCGATCTACTCAATCTTGAAATTCGAGACCACCGAAAAACCAGATCTTGACAGAATGACTGCAGCCGACTTCCCTGCCACATTCTCACAGTTCACAGAAGGAAGTCGTCCAATCAATGAAGCTAAAGCACCAGAGTGGTTAGATGCCAAAGTGAAAACTAAGGAGGTCGACATTTCAAATGACGAACGACCAAAAATAGCCAAGATTGGTGACTACTGGAATGAACAATAGACCACTGAAATAGTGAACTTACTTCGATATTTCCAGGATGTCTTTGCAAGGGACTATAAAGACTTAAAAGGCTTAGTACAAGAGATGGGAGAAATGAAAATAGATACTAAACCTGATGTCCGACCTGTCAAGAAAAGACCTTATAAATTAGCTCATAAGTACAAAGAAATAGTTAAAAAGGAAATCAACAACATGTTAGCAGCAGGGATCATTTACTCCATCGATCAGTCCGAATGGGCAAGTCCCATGGTTTTCTAGCCAAAGAAACATGACCCGACAAGGTTGAGAATTTGTGTAGACTTTAGGGAGCTTAACAAAGTCACATTAACAGATCCATTTCCAACCCCCTATGCTGATGAAATCTTAAATGAAGTAGTAGGACATGAATGCTATTCATTCACAGATGGATTCTCAGGGTATAACCAAGTACCAATAGCAAAGGAAGACCAAAGAAAGACAACATTTGTCTATGAATTTGGCTCTTTTTCTTACAGAGTTATGCCTTTTGGGCTAAAGAATGCACCTGCAGTTTTTTCCCGAATTGTTGTCAAGACCTTCCAATAATATATCTATAAGACCATGGCAGTCTACTTCGACGATTGGACTATATACTCCACCTTAAAAGATCACTGCACATGGCTCCGACTTATGCTAGAGAGATGTCGACAGATTCAACTCTCCCTAAACATTAAGAAGTGTATCTTTATGAACCCTATAGGAATACTCTTAGGGCATATTGCCTGTAAAGATGGTATCAAAGTCGATTTTGCCAAGATTAAAATCATCCTTGACCTGAAGCCCCCAATAAATCCTAAACAAGTTCGGGTGTTACTTGGACATACAGGATATTATCAGAAAATCATAAGACACTATTCAGACATGACCTACCCTCTAGAATAATTACTAAAGGAATACCAAGAATTTAAGTGGACAGAAGAATGCCAGATCTCCTTCGACAAACTGAAAAGAAAACTGGTCGAAGCCCCCATACTTAAATTTCCAAACTGGTCAACCAAATTTCATGTGCATATCGATGCCTTAGGAATAGCAATTGGAGCAATCCTGACTCAACCAGGGGATGACGGGATGGATTACCCTATAGTATACAACAGTCGAAAATTAAATAAGGTTGAAAGGAACTATTCGACCACTGAAAGAAAAGCCCTAGGTATGGTCTTTTCCCTCCAAAAGTATCAACATTACCTACTGGCCAACCCTTTCACATTTTATACCAACCATCAAGATTTGAAGTACCTTGTTAATAAACCCCTTCATCATGGAAGAATTTGTCGATGGCTACTTCATTTTCAAGAATTTGAGTTTGAAGTAGTGGTCCGACCAGGAAAGTTAAATGTCTGCCCGACCACCTATCCCGTATCGACACAGGGGAGGAACCGACTGGAGTCGATGACGACTTACCGGATTCACATCTATTTTGCATAGAAGCAGTACCCGAAGAACTAGAAGAAATAGCTCAGTTCTTAGAGATAGGTCAGGCACCAGAAGGTCTGAACACCAATAAAAAACAAATATTAGCTATGAAGGCTGCATCCTACAGCCTCATCAATGGATTTTTGTACAAAATAGGGTTATACGACATTCTTAGAAGATGTGTACTCGACCACGAGAGAGAAAAAATCATGCATGAAGCACACTATGGACCTGTAGGAGGATACTTTCAACCAGACACAACTGCTAAGAAAATCCAACAGTCAGGATTATGGTGGCCGACAATCCACAAAGATTGCAAAAACTTCTTTAGTCGATGTGATAGATGTCAACGCCTTAGTCGACCTCTGTCGAGCACAAAAATGCCCTTAATATCTGTAAACCCTAGCCTCACATTCAAAATTTGGGCTATAGACTTCATAGGACCTTTCCCTATCCCTGCCAAATGATCAGGTGCAAGATATATTATCACGGCAGTGGAATATGTCACTAAATGGGCAGAAGATGAACCCATCGATAAGTGAAGTAGCTGCTAAGTTTATCTACGAAAACATTATCACTCAATTCGGATTCCCACTCACATTGATCAGTGACCAAGGATCACATTTTATCAACAAAACCATCAAAAATTTGACCGACCAATTTCATATCGACCACCGATGAAGCACTGCATATCATCCTCAGTCAAACGGCGCAATTGAATATTTCAACAAAACATTGACAAAAGGGTTAACCAAACTATGCAGTACCGACAAAGACGACTGGGATGAGAAAATCCCTGCGGTTCTCTGGGCATACAAGACAGCATATAAACAGTTGACCGACCAGACCCCCTTTCAACTAGTCCACGGGCAAGAAGCATTCATCCCCCTACATTTCCGACAGCAGACACCTATTATTGCACAACTATTACATGTCGATGTCGAACAGGAAAGAAAGGACCAACTATTTCAACTCAGTAAGCTCGAATAACATAGAATCATGGCTATCCAGCACCAGGAAATTCACAAACAACAACAAAAATCATGGCACGACCATAACATCAAAAACAAAAACCTGTCGGGTGGCGACCTTGCTTTACTTTATAACTGTCGAGTCAAAGGAAAACCTAAGAAACTACATACAGAATGGATGGGACCTTACATTGTCGAAGAAATACACCCCAATGGCTCGGTCCGACTAAAGACATTATAGGGACTAGTATTTCGGAAGCTCGTTAATGGATCCCGACTTAAATGTTACAAAGACTAAAATAAAATAAAATAAAATATAAAAAAAAACCCATAAAACAGCCTTAACCGTCAATCAAAAACCCATACAAACCTAAAAATGTCCAAAACAAAACAATACAGTCACACACAACAACCATGACAGCAACTCACTACTTCGATAACTGACATCATCATCTTCGACCATCCTCATCGACCAATCCGACTGACCATTTTCACCTCCGACACCGACCGACGACCTCAAGAGTCCCATCACGCATTGATGGCTTCGAGCGCCGCCCACATTCCACCATTAAGTCCCATTCAAGTATTACAGTCGGACTGTCCAGTCTGCCATTAATACGTCCATCTCCACATGCAAAAACACCTGTGCCTATAAATACAAGACAGTCGAAGGTTCATCCACCACACCATTTACCCACAGAGCAACCGCAACCTCAGTTGACTAAATACCAAGAACCCTGTAACACCTTCGACCAACCCGACACAATCACACCCAAACTGACCCGAGCAGCGGCTAAAGCGAGAGAGCTTCAGGCAGAGGATACACCCTTGGTCCGCCGATTAAAGAACATCAAGAACGCTAAAGTCCAAGATGACCAATGGTAGAAACTCTGGACAGAAATCCAAGAATGGGCATATGTCAACAAAAGGATGACCCAGGCTGCTAAGAAACTCTGGAAGAGTACCCTCTTCAACTACCCTAACACACCACTGATAGCAAGCTTTGGTGGGATGAAAGAAGCAGCGGTCAAATTCATTATCAGCCGTTACCACAACGGCCGATTCTACTTCGACAGGCCAATTGACATTATCGGGGATGTTATCTCATGACTTACTGGTCTGTCCAACGAAGGCAGCCCTGTACCAATTGGGATAAAATAAGGGTTAGTCGAAGAGATTACGGGCTCACCGTCGGGAAAGAATTCCAAGGGGCTGATGATTGGCCAGATTACGACACGGATGCCACAAATTGTGGCTAAAATCATTGCAATAACCCTTACATTAGCCGGTCGAGGCAGCGACCTCAAAATGGAGATGCTGGAGGCTATCGACACAATCGCGACCGATGGTCGGATCTACTGATGGGGAGACTATGTTGCTGACATGGTCAAAACCATCTACGAAAGATGCCAAGAGACGGGAGGTATGATCAAGTTCCCCTCTCTCATTCTCCGGATTGTCATGTACCATATCTGTCCAGAAGGCAGTCCAGTATTCTGGGAGCCGACCAGGTTTGAGATGAACCGATTCAAACCCTTCTCACAAAAAGGAACCTTGCATGAGCTGGCACAGGGGAAAGTCTTCTTGGAAAACTTGTTTCAGTAGTTGAAGTTTCACACGAAGAGGTGGAGAGTCCCCTGGAACATCCGATGAAACCTCCCTGTGGACTCCCATATACAGTTAGAGCTTGACCACATGTCAGTCTGGTACATGCAAGGTCAGGACTCCAAATCCTAGGACCTCGACTACTATCCAACGGTTGATCAGATTTTTCAGGAGTTGACCCACCAGGCTTAGAGAAGAATACAAATACCTGGGGCTGCCAAACAGGTCGACTTCTCCATCACAGAGCCACTTACCGACCAGGAAAAAGAGGAAGACTACGAGCTTAATCTTTACATCGGCATGTTTGTGTTGGAGGACACCCCGGCCAATCCCACTAGTCAGGTACACATCACTGTCAAACCTCTGAATACAAAGGTAGTCGACCCACAACCGACAAAACAACAACAACCAACAGTACAAACACAGCACCAAACAACCCCTCCGGCTCTAGCAACTGTCGACCCAATTCAAGTACCGACAGGCGAAGTCGAGGATGCCGACCCGGAAGATGCTTTATCCCAAAGCATCATTAAGAAGTTGGACAAGGAGATAGCTATCGCCAGAAGGAGAATCAAGGCCCAAAAACTACAACAAGGAAAGGGTAAGTGCAAGCTTCTTCTTGCTGACTCGTCCGACGATGAGGAGGAGCTAGTAGCTGCAGCCGTCGACATTGTCGAGGACGCCGCTGCAAATAAAGTCTCAGTTGAAACTCAGTTTCAATGGTATCTGGATGCAGGAGCTCCGGAGGGTCAGCCAAAGAAAGCAAAAACGACACCGATGCCTGAAAACGTTGTCGACCTTGTGTCGACCCCTCCACCCCCATCCCTGACACCCGTAATCGAGGAGCAAGCATCAGTTCAACAGTTGGCTAGTCCCCCCAACATATATCATAGAGAAATCTCGGAGACAGTCAAAGCCAAGGTCAACCAAGATGCTGAGCTTAAATATTTCTTCGTGACGCTGCCTGCACTGTTTCAGTTGGCCCACAAAATACAAACAACAACTCCTCTCTATGCAAGCAAAAATCCCTATGCAACAGTTACGACAACATTCACATGAAACCAACAAGGCAACGTAATTGGAGCATCACAATTCGTCACGGAGCCAATCAACACCGATGCCCAGGATGACCTACCCACTACACCTTCGGAAGCAGGTATCTCTTTCGACGGAATCCCACAACACACTCCAGCCAACCCGTCCACTCCAGTTTCTTCTCCGACTTCACCACCCCCCCACTACCACCAGATTCACAACCAGATCCACAACCAGACCTATCACAACCACATACATCTTCCCAGCCGGACGTAGTCATACCAACCCCCCAACCAGAAAATCCATCGACTTCCGTTCCCCCGACCACAGACCAAACCTCAACTGCCGAAGGGACCCAGGAGCCGGAGGCCGACAAACACAAGAAGAAGAAAGCACATCATGCCAAAACTTCCAACCTCCAGATCAACTTAAGGGATGCAAGTTCCTTGACCGACATAGAGGTCGGCCGACTCCTTAAAACCGTAGCCAAAGAAGCAAAGCTAAGGACGGTTCGGAAAAGTAAAGAGATTACAGCCAAAAATGCAGAAGAAGTCGAGTTTCTCGGCAAATGCAGAGCTCTAGCACAGAATGTGATACCAGGCCTGGTCGAAGTCGACACAGATCGACCACTTGAAAGAGTATACCAGCTCTTCGAGACTATGGTATCAACCGTCCAGGCCCAGATGCAAGAGACTAAGGAAGAACAAAAGGAGGAAACTGCTCATCTGCTCCTAGCACAGCACATTGCCTTCTCGGAGGCCTACAAGGTGCTATAGGACCACATGGAGGAAACAGTTGTCACAGAAGAAGTCTTACGCAACTGGCCTACTCATTATGGGCAAGTATATCAGCAGACAAGGCAGACGAGACAAGGCATTCAGGCTTTGGAGGGTAGGAAAACGATGGAGACAGCACTCAGACAGACCATAGAGGAACAAATAGTGCTAGAGAACAACAAGCTGCAGAAACTAGAATGGGAAGCACACCAATGGGTGAAACAGGCTCTGCCAAACCTATAAAAGGTCAATATCATCTGCCCCCAGATGAAATGACTCATCGACACCGCAGATGAGCAGATCCGGTCATTAGGCCCCAATATGGAGAAAATTGCAGAAATGCCCATTTCAGAAAAGATGTCGGTACTATCAAGTTTAACGACATTGACGATTGACATCCAAAAATATTTGCATATTTGGACGGACTTTCAGCATCACCTTGCCATCACAGCTCCAGCCATCGTCGAAGTCTACATCCAGAAGAGACCAACCATTCGTCTGCACAGTCCACAACAATAGCAATTTTCAACGGTTTGACAAAGTTTCATTTTTTTGTACCTCCTTGTTTCTTCGGGACGAAGAAATGTTTTGTTCATGGGGGAGATGTAGAAGTATCAAGTCGACGAAGTTGACTTAAATGAATACTGACTTAGTCAATTAGCCGACTAAGTCGATGGGCCGACTTAGTCGATTAGCCGACTAAGTCGGTCGGCCGACTAAACTAGAAGATTAGTCGGTTAACTAAAAGTCGTGTCGGTTCACCGAACCGACAGGTAGTTATTTTGTAATTGTCTGTACATTGTATATATTAGGCTGTTGAGCCAAACGAGAACTCAGTTCAGTTCTCTGTCTTGTATGAACTCATTACATTAATATAATCTGTTATCCTATCTGTTCTTGTCTCTTGTCTCTGATTTATAGTTATGTTTTAGTATGTGTTATTGGTAACCTTATGTGATCTCTGAGATTACAACATAGCTCCTAAAGTCAAACTATAACCCAACCAATGGATGTGATATACAGTGCTCTATTCGAAGGCGACACGACTTGACAACTGCCAAAGATAACATCTTTCCTTGTCCAGATTTTTGGTTTTTTTTTTTGTATTTTCTTTATTATATGGAAGCAAAAAACATGTTTTCTCATGACAATACATAGTGACATCTACCATTTGTGTGCATATGTGGGACCACGACGGCCAGAGGGCTTCCCACGTCATAGATGGAGGGGAAGAGGAGATGACATCATGGGTGTGGATGCGGAGCAAACGCTTAGAGCATTCATACCAACTTTGAGAGACTGACTCATAGAGTTCCCATGGCGCAAGTCAAGGACTTTCCTGAGGCTATGCAGAGGCAGGTGGTGGGTGTACCACACGCATGGGTGCATTTATTTCGATGGCTAGCTAGAGCCGTAGTGACATTCCATGATCACAACCCTCTTCCTCCTCCACAGGATTAGACACCTGGGAGTGTATTCATTTTGTACTACCATGTATTATATGATGGTGGCTTAAAAAGCCCCAATTTTGTATCATGACACTATGTATTACCACATTTTTGATATATAAAACGTTTTATGGTGATCAGTTTATTTATTTACATGTGTAACAATTGTGTTTGTGATTAATTAATTATGAATGAAACAAATGCCAATCTAACACGTAGTTAGCATATGAGTCAGCAACTTGATTATTATTTCTTGGAATGTGTATATATGTTATACTGTCAAATTGCCGTTCTAACAATATCACACGTAAGAACCTTCTCAATAATGTCGGATCTCTAACATGGTACAAACCATTGAGCTGTGACACTACTAACTCCGAATCAAGACATACCTCAAGAGATAGAACACCATGCAAAATGACATCATGTAGAAGCTCAATAACAGCGCTATATTCAGCAACATTGTTGGAAGATGGCCGTAGACATACACCTCCTGAAGACAGTACCTGACCCATAGGAGTATAAATCACCCAAGCAACTGAGGCTGAGTGTTGAGTGTGACAGCTTGCACCATCCGTGAATCCTATGTAGGTGGAAGATTCCATTGACATCTGCCAAAAAAAACAGAAACTAATCACAAACCCGATCACGATAAGGAAAATACCTAACTATGCAAAGATGTACAATAATATACAACAAGCAGCCTTGGCTAAATATCATGCATAGTATTTTTTAAGATAGAGCCCATTTCTAGGCTCTGCCAAAGATGTTCCTTCGTAATCGACTAACTCATAGGCACCCTTCTCTAACACATGCTTAACCACGTAAGGACCACGCCACATAGGATTAAACTTCCCTGCCCCCAAGGGTTCTTTCGGTTGATCCCACAAGAGGACCAAGTCTCCTTCAATAAACACTCTTGGATAGACAGATCTATCGTACTGGACCTTAATGCGATGCTTATTAACCTCTAGAGCCACTAGGGCATCTCGACGCTGCTCATCAAGTTCCTCAAGGTGAACCAAACGCTCCTCCAAAGGTGAAGTGTCTGGTAAGAGTTCCACAGCTAGCTTCAACGAAGGAATTTTGCATTCAACTGGCAATATCGACTCCACTCCATGCACAAGCTGATATGGAGAAAAACCAGTGGCAGTCTTAACCGCGATTCGATAGGCCCACAAAGAAGGATATAACATAATGTGCCAATTAGTATTGCTTTGTGCAATGGTTCATTGGAGAATGGATTTGAGTGATTTATTCTCTGCGTCTACCTTTCCATTCGCTTGGGGGTAGTAAGAAGAGGAGTGCTCTTGCTTATACCCTAAATTGGATGCTAACTCTTCCATCATACGGTTCTGAAAGTGCGAGCCATGGTTAGTGACAAGCTCTTTCGAAATCCTGAACTGAGTAATGATTTGGTTGAATACAAACTGTACGGCTGTCTCACTGTCGAATTTTACTGTAGGCATAGCCTCAGCCCATTTCATGAAGTAATCAACAGCCACTATAATGTGATGGTGCCCCCTAGCCGAAGTTGGGTTGCAATCCATAAAATTGAGCCCCCACTTATTGAAGGGACCGACGGTGATAATGGGATGTAACGGGGCAAGTTTCAAGTGCATATTACGTGCAAACACCTGGCAAGGGTGGCACCTCTTGACCACATCAACACAATCTTTAAATATCGATGGCCAGAAATAGCCCACTCTCAAAATATTTTGAGCTGTATAAAGCCCAGATAAATGACCACCACATGCCCCTTCGTGGAAATCATTCAGCACAACCTCAGCCTTGTCATGATTTAAACAACGTCGTAAAATGGAATCTACCCCACGGTGGTACAAAGTATTGTCCACTATAAGGTATTTCTTAGAGACGTGACATAATCGTCGTCGTTCATCTCGCGAGAGGTGAGTAGGGGTCCTCTGTGTTTGTAGATATACTATGATATCCCCGTACCATGGGTCTAATGTAGAGATTAATAAGATGTGTTCATCAACAAATGTATCTTCACATCCCAACTCCTCGGTCTCACTCAGAAAGTCTGATATGAGCTCTGCAAAGACTAAAGACTTGTTCAATTTTTCCGAAACAAACTCGAGATCAAATTCTTGCAGAATGACAATCCATTTATTATACTTTCCCCCAATCATCCTTCGTGTGAGGACGAACTAAAACGGATTGACATGGGCCACAACCAAGTTCTGGCGAAGGAGAATATAATGTCTCAAACGCTGAACTGCATGTAGGGTAGCTAAAGCAAGCTTCTCGACATGAGAATAACGAATCTCTGCGTCAATAAGGTTTCCCCAGCGGAGTCGCCAATTCTGTTACGGAGAGAAATTCCTATGGCTTGGGGTACCACAACAGACAGCTTGACTCCAGAAATAAATCTTTCCCAATATGTAATAGAAATAAAATGTCTAACACTAAAGGATCATACCTCGTACCTTATTCCGGATGGTTGAAGTAGATCCCCGTTGAGCTTTTTAATCTTCAGCTTGAATTTCTATATTACTTCCTCAACAACAAGTAAACAATACAAGCATTCTATATATCATGGTGTTAGATCTATTCTAGCATATATAATCAATAATGTAAAAGCATTTGACATAATCCCATGGATAAAATATTCATTCAAATACACATCATTGGATAGGAAAAGATATTTCTATTAATATAAATCAGAGATTACAAGATACAACCTTTGACGGCACGTCTGCGAACTGGAGAAACTGAATCCCCCACTTGGGCCTCCACCACTTCAATCCTCCATATCTCGATAGCAAGCTCACAAGCAAAAGGAAAGCTTGGGAAGAACACAAAAGTGTTCCAAGGGACAAAGGGATGCAGACTCAAGCATAAGTTCTGGCAATAATGGACTATAGTTTCGTTGCTCTCAATTTCTCTTATGCCTTCAATGTACCAAGGGGTTCCTTATATAGCTTTTCAAAGGGGTACTGAAAGGTTGAATCCATGCGATCTCAAGGCATATGGAAGGCTAGGAGTCAAATGAGTCGGATCCATGTCAAGAAAAACTCCAAAAAGATTTGGATTATTTACACATCCTGATGTATGTAGTTATATGGCTCAAACCTGCGTATGTACGCGCTTATAAGGTTAAAAGTTGCGTATAGCATTTTTCATGTGTTTTTAGGGATGATCAAGGAAACATCAAAGGACAAAAAGTGGTCCATCGGGGCTAAGGAGTCTGTAGCGGGACAGGGGAAGGCCATACAAAGTGTGATTCACCTAGAGTGGTGAAATCCGCTATAACAGATATTGTAGGTAAAGAGTCAAGTAGAAGAGAAGGTTTGCACATCGCCGGAGAAGCCACGATGCGATAAGAGTCAGTCTCATAGCAGAGTCTGCTCAGAAGAGAGATACAGTGTTATAAAGAGAAATCCCACTGGTTAACCAGAGTCAAGAGAAACCTAGGATGCTACAGAACCTGGTTGAGGACACGTGAGTCTTCAGACACCCCATCTAGGATCACTTCGGGTGAGACTTCAGGCCGTTCTACGGTGTGTCGTTGAAAGGGGCAGTGAGCTAGGGGTTTTGTTGGTACATTACAGTAAACCTGGGTCTGCCCGTAGATAACCAACATCATGGCATTGAATTAATACCTCTGTGATAAATCGGGAGTGAATTTGAAGAGTTCTCTTATTGAGGATGGTCGTCAGCTTGAAAATGATGGATCCTTCCTTATCCAGTTCTAGTAAGACATTTTGTGATCTGATGTTGGTGCCAATAACTTTCTTGAGACAAGAGACATGAAATACTGGGTGACTGTGAGAAGAAGGAGGAAGTTCCAATTTATAAGCAATGAACCTGTTAGTGCCGGGATTGATCCCATAGGTTGGTAGAAAAGGGTTCTCTCCTGGGAAACAAAAGAACCACTTTAGATTGCGCCTCAGGCCTAGTGCAGTCAGAGCGGGATCTCTCGCTTACTCTCTAGATTTACTCACATAAGATATTTGATTAAGAACGGTCAGAAGGCCAGACTCCTGAATAGGGTGGGTGCGTTGATGTAAGATGTAGGTGGGACTATCAAAGAAAGGAACCATCGGGAAATGGAGTTGATGGTCCGGGTAGGGAACATATTGCAGGAGGTAAAGAATGGCGTAAATTTACAAACAGAGGCAAGATAGATGTCGATCTTGCAATCAAAATATATTTAGTGGGTGATTAGTAAATGAGAGGAAACAACCCATCACACAGAGCATCCACATGGTGAATTCATTGTGACTTTAGAAGAAAGCTTAAATAAATATCTAAAACAACAAATGGAGCATAGCATGTATGAATTCGAAACTATTATACACTTATTTCAAACATGAAAGAAATGAACAAACTAGAATGAAAACATGATGAATATTTCACATAATAAAATTATATATTGAAAGAAACAACAAAATAGGAATATCTTCCTTGAAACACAATCCTTCCTCTGCAAATTTATTCATAACACAAAAACCAAAGACTAATTACAATGGAGAGGCTCATCCCTTGAAAGTTTCCCAACCAACCCATATCTCCCTCTATCGGGAGTATATTTATACTATTTTAGCATTGAGACTATTCTCCGAAAGAAAACCTAAAAACTATTTTTAGTCACAATCAGACACTAACAGTTATAGAATGTGGTACTATTTCCATGATTTACAAATATGAACAAACATTATGGGGCTACTACACATGTTCATTCGGGCTGACAGTGCAGATTTTTCTTCGTTCAAGTAATTTGGTATGAAAATGATCTTTATATCACTTGTTGGTGATTTGTTGCTTACTCAAACTACTCTTTGATGTGCCTTTCTTCTTCCTTTGATTGGCCTTCCTTCTTCGAACCATGGAACTCAAAGGATGACAAGAAATCCCACGTTTTGGTACCCAGCCATTTTCCATCCCCTCACTTGGCTGGTAACATGGTTATAGGAGGGAACTTGAAAAAGGGTGGCCATGGATTTGACGATGATAAGCCTTTGGAGTGGCTTATCATTCTTGTACAACTCTCTTCCTCCAATGATGAAGGTTCTCTCATAGGCCGCATAGCTGGGTGTGGGTTTGACCTCCTCCTCTCCCTCGGTAAAGTTGTTAAGTGGAGGTTATAGGGGCGGTGATGAAGGCTTCAGACCTCTACTATCCCAGACCGAGCATTTGCTCCAACATCTCAGCCACCGTTGTGTGTTGGGACTTTGGAGGCCATGACTGCAACTAGAGGTGTCGGAGGGACGTCCCTATGATGTAAAACCCATGCACAGCACATCCAAAGGTAGGGCTATGTGAAAATAGGTGAATCTCCCAAGGTATTTAATATCTATTCCCCAGTGGTTGGCGCTTTCTTGGTGTAGATAACCAGGACGATGAAGAAACGTAATTTTATGTTCACCAACCATCAGTACCCCTTGTCTAAATAGATTCTCAAACCACACATCCATGGTTATCTGTGAATGAGTGTAACACTTATTGTAATTCAACCTTTCTGGTCTATCTCTCATCGCATTCCCATTTCCATACTTCAACAGCTTCAGAAGGTAGCACTATATAGGGAAATTCGAATTGACCTAGAGATGGATAAACACTTGAATACTGGTCATCGTGACAATAACATGTGTGACATAGGGGAGAGTATATTCTCTTTTGATGTTTAGTTATCTTATCTGACATGGATAATACTTTAAGCACTTTCCCATGTGGTTACCAAGCTGGTTTAAAGCATTTGGATCTAACCTTTATTTCCCTTTCTCTTATAGCAATGGTGATGCTGAGCAGATCTAGTATGCGACGTCTCTTTGCTTCATGTAGAGGCTAGATTTATCACTTCAAAAACCTGAACTTCCTATTTCCCTACTATTTTTTCTACGTGAGCCATGTGCCAGACCTGTGGAGCTGGGAAATTTGGTGACATTGGACGTGATATTTGCCTTAGGCCTATGGCATGGGTGAATCAGTTAATCTGCCAGGAGGAAAATCATGTGTGGGAATGTCTCTTAAACTGTCATATCTGTGCTGGATGTGACACCTATAGCCTTGAGGCCTCTTCAGCCATCCGATTTGGGGGGTCTTTCACATCCATCATCCATTCTTCTTTAACTTCTATCACCAATTCCTCTTTCCTGGATCCAGTGAGCAGCTTTAGACCATGGTATGTTTCTTATCCATCGATTGAGATCGACCTCTCCATGCAACCGTTGATTGGATCGAACCCTACCACTTTTCATGAATCGAGACCCAGATCTTATCCACTCTAGTTCAGATTGCGAAGTCAACCATGACCATATATTTATCCTCGCCTTTGTCGTGACCATTGATCTTTTCAACCGGTACCACTTTTCATGATTTGGAAATGCAACTTTATCCACACAAGTTTGGATCATGAAATCAACTAGGTTCATAGATCTGCTCATGCTCTCATTTCTGCCATTAGACATTTCTGCCTTTTAACCTATTTCACAATTTGGGAAAGTTCCTTCTACCAAGCATATTTTCCCAATGAAACCATCTCAGGCTGTCAATCAGGCTTCTCCTTGACCTCAGCCTTTCATTTCTTTTCCCGTTTAATAGGCTTCATGAATACCAAACTCAAATATTCCCTCGCATCGTTTGGATTGTGGATCCCCACTCTATTGTCAATCTTCTCCATTGTGATTCTGGATCGTTGATCTACGTGCCTCTTTATCTCATTTTCACTGCTGCAATGCCTTGACATTTGGAAGGATATACCACCATAGATCAAGTGCTCTTCTTCATCTGACAGTCTCAGCTGACAAAAACTATCCATTGAATAACCTGAAGGGTGTACATATAATTCTTCATTGAACAGGACCCTTCTGAATTCTTCTCGGCCCATAACTCGACTGTTGCAAATAGAGTTCTAATAGCTGGCTCCATGAGGGATGTTATCCTCCCAGTAAGGTAGTAAATAACCCCCATAGAACAAGTTCCAAATCCATTGGGTTGCCCCCAATATTTCCTTTGAAACCTTCAACCAGCTCTGAGCTACTGCTGTAGAAAATTTATGTCACTCTGCAAATTACGCTCTTAACCATACTCTGAAACTGAGAACAGTTGTGACTGCAAACCTGTACTTGCAACTGAAAATGAAAACAAACTAAACAGTATTGAAGGAAATGCTCAATGATTTTCGAGCTTATTTTTTCCTACCTACTCTACCTAATTTAGCTCAGATGCCTAATCAAGTGAACTCTGACTTCCAATGAAGCCAATCAAGAAACTTGCCTAATAATCTTGTTTCCTTTCCATGCTTGATTAAGGACAAAGATGAAATGCATAAGGGGAGAAAGTTATAACAAATAAACTAATCCTTATAGCAGAGATATAACCATTCATTACCATTACCTAGATCCTTCATGTACTTTTCTATTGGGTCATAGAAAATGTGGCAACCTCTATCATATTTCGTCTTCTATTCATCATGGGAAAATTGTCCAAAATGCCCTTCCTCTGGTGAGCCATCAGGCCGATGTTTGAAAGATATTCGAAGGGGATTCCCATGAATGATTTAAAAAGAAACATCCACCCTTTCATTCAGAACTTCTGGAGTTGGCACTTCACTTTCCTTATACACCTCAGCATGGAGACCATCTCTTTCTTCAACAACATTGATCCAGCACAATCCTTCTCTATGGGATGATATTTCTGAGGGTGAAAAGTAAAAAAGGGAATTTATTTGAGAACTGTTACCTCATTCTTTGTGACCCAATGCCTCATAAAAAATTCCTGATGTATCAATAAGCAGAGAGGGACTGCATGACTGTTCCTCTTTACATTCTTTTGTTCCACATAATTCTATGGAATGTGCCATGTCCTCTAACTTCTGCTTCCTCTTAGAGGATCTAAACCTGTTTCTTATTAATTCAAATGACGAATAACATAAGGGTATACTGTCACCTTCATCACACTTATCATCCTTTTCTTTTCTTTTTTTAGCCTTCTGAATTTGGATTGCAACTTGATTTTCTCCATTAGCATACCTTGGTTCTATGGCTAGATCTTTGAGTATAACCTCCAGGTACTCCTCCTCATACTCATCATACATAGGTATACCAATATCCCTTTTAAAATCATCATTAATGGACTCGGTTCTAAGCAGATTGCGACGTTCAAAAAATAAAATGACAGAAATATCTACTTCTATATCAGGTTGATCCTTTTTCTTCTTGCTAAGGGAAAGATTTATCTGAACAGGGACTACCCCCTTTCTTTTATGTGGCCCAACCAATTTTAATGTATCTTTTACTTTACCACCACTATCTTGACCTGACACCCTTTGAGACATCTTAAGGTTTTCTTCAACCTCCAAATAATCAGTAAACATGTGTTGCAGAGTGGTTGATTTTCTCTCCAAAAGAAGTAATGATAGTTCAGGAGGAAAGGTGGCTGCATAATAGATTTTGGCAGCGTTTTCAAGAGGTTGAACTTCCCTGGGCATGTTATAATAAAAGCTTGCAAATATTTTGTTAAAACTAGACATGGCCTCACCCTCATGTCTCTTCAGGGAATAAAATTTTGAAAGTATTTGATCCAGTGGCCTTCTCCTACCCCAAAATTTCAAAAAGGTGCAAGGAAACTCTTCCCGGGTATTGATGGGCTTAGGCTGCAATTGTTTTAACCATTATTTAGCATCTCCTTGCAAGGACTGAGCGAAAGACCTCATGCAAACATCATCATGTTCTATCTCAAAAAGGTCAAAGAAATGCTCAAAGGCTTGTAAATCTTTCTTAGCGGTGAAGTATTTGGATTCTCCATCAAATTTGGGGAGGTACTTGTAATTCTTGATAGGAAAATCATGGAGGATAGGAGGAAATTGTAGTGGCTTATATCGGCTTGGAATACTAGGAGAGACCGAGTTAGGTGATAGAGATAAGTTTCTAGCTGAGGTTTCATGAGGTTCATAGTGGTGACCTTTAATGTCATGAGCTTCGGGTGAAATATCTTGGTCAAAACCAAATATACCAGGCGATGCAGTGCTCTCGGTTCATAAAGAAGGATATACAGGAATATATTCATAGCTCTGTTCCAAGCAAAAAGAACCATGGAGGGTTGTTTTGATAAATTTAGGAAAGGATAAGAACAAACTTACCAGGAAAGACAAGGAATCTTGGAAGAAACAGAAACTTGAGTATCTTACCCTTTCACCATGCATTTTCGGTCCTTACAAGGGGTCCATTTTCCCCGGTGGAGCTTTCCAGTCCTTTCTGACAACTTGATTTATGGGTTGTACCACCAGTAAATTCGTTGAAGTATGAATCTTTTAAGAGTGGAGTCGCCAGGTGAAAAGTGCACAACAATCTTGATTTCTGATCGTCATTCACCATCAACAACAAAATCTAAAAATATGTCATTCTTCCCAGGGATGACATTCAATCTCTTCCCCAGCAATGGCACCATTTTGTTAGCACCGGGATTGAATCCATAGGTTGGCGAAAAAGGGTTCTCTCCCAGGGAATAGCAGCACTGCTTTAGACTATGCCTTTGGCCCAGCATAGTCAAAGAGGGATCTCTCGCTTAATCTCCAGATTTACTCACATAAGATATTTAATTAAGAATGGTTAGGAGGCCAGACTCCTGAATAGGGTGGGTGTGTTGATGTAATATGTAGGTGAGACTATCAAAAAAAAACCATTGGGAAATGGAGTCAATGGTATGGGTAGGGAACATATTGCAGGAGTTAAAGAATGGTGTAAATTTACAAACAGAGGCAAGATAGCCATCAATCTTGCAATCGAGAGATATTTAGTGGGTGATTAGTAGATTAGAGGAAACAAGCCATCACACAGAGCATCTATAGGGTGAATTCTGTGTGAATTGAGAAGAAATCTTAAATGAATATCTGAAATAAGAGACGAAGCATAGTATGTATGAATTCCAAACTGTTATACACATATTTCTTACATGAAAGAAACTAACAAACTGGAATGAAAACAAGATGAACATTTCACGTAAGAAAATGACATATTGAAAGAAATGATGACACAGGAATATTTTCCTTGAAAGACAATCCTTCCTCTACAAATTTATTCATAACACAAAAACTAGAGACTAATTACAATGGAGAGCCCTAGCCCTTGAAAGTTTCCCAACCAACCCATATCTCCCTCTATTGGGAGTATATTTATACTATTTTAGCACTGAGACTATTCTTCGAAACAAAAACTAAAAACTATTTTTAGTCACAATCAAACAATAATAGTTCTACAATGTGGTACTATTGCCACAATTTACAAATATGAACAAACATTATGGGGCAGCCGCACATGGTAGTTCGGGATGGCAGCGCAGATTTTTCTTCATTCAGGTAATTTGGTATGAAAGTGATCTTTATATTGATTTCTAGTGATGTGTTGCTGACTCAGAATGCTCTTTGACGTGCCTTTCTAGTTCATTTGACTGGCCTACCTTCTTCAAACGGTGGCGCTCAAAGGCTGATAAGAAACCCCACGCTCTAGTACCCAACCATTTTCTAGCCCCTCACTTATATAGTAACACGGTTATAGGAGGGAACTGGAAAAATGGTGGCCATGAATTTGATGATGATAAGCCTTTGGAGTGGCTTATCATTCTTGTACAACTCTCTTCCTCCGATGAGGAATGTTCTCTCATAGGCTGCATAGCTGGGTGTGGGTTTGGCCTCCTCCTCACCCCTGATAAAGTTGTTAAGTGGAGATTATAGGGATGGTGATGAAATATTTGGACCTCTACTATCCCAGACTGAGCATTTTCTCCAACAGCTCAGCCACCATTGTGTGTTGGGAGGGACATCCCTAGGATGTAAAAACCCACGCACAGTGCATCTGAAGGTAGGGGTGTGTGGAAACAAGTGAATCTCCCTAGGTATTTAACATCTATGCCCTAGTGGTTGGTGCTTTCCTGGTGTAGATAAACAGGACGATGAAGAAACGTAATTTTATGTTTGCCAACCATCAGTACCCCTTATCGAACTAGCTACTCAAACCACACAGCCATGGTTATCTGTGAATGAGTGCAACACTTCTCGTAATTCAACCATTCTGGTCTACCTTTCACCATTTTCCCATTTCCATACTTCAACAGCTTCAGAAGGTGGCACTATATAGGGCAAGACGAATCGACCTGGAGATGGATATACACTTGAATACCGGTCATCATGACAATATCATGTGTGACATTAGGTCGATGATCTTCTCCTATGATGTTTATTTATCTTATCTGACATGGATAAGACTTTAAGCACTTTCTCACGTGACTGCCCAGCTGGTTTAAAGCATTTTGATCTGACCTTTATTACCCTTTCTCTTACAACGATGGTGGTGCGAAGTGGATCTAGTTCATGGAATATCTTTGCTTCATGTAGAGGCCATATTCGTCACTTCAAAAACCTGAACTTACTATTTCCCTACTGTCTTTTCTACATGAGGCACGTGCTAGACCTGTGGAGCCAAGAAAGTTGGTGACATTGGACGTGATCTTCGACTTAGGCCTATGACGTTGGGGAATCAGTTAATATTTCGGGGGGTAGATCATGTGTGGGAACATATCTTCTACTGTTAGATCTACACTGGATGTGATACCTATAGCCTTGAGGCCTATTCATCCTTCTGATTTGGGGGGTCTTTCACATACATCGTCCATGCTTCTTTAAATGTTGTCGCCAATTCCTCTTTCCTGGATCCAGCGATAGCTATATACCACAGTATGTTTCTTATCCATCGATCAAGATCAACCTCTCCATGTAACTATTTATCAAAGTGGAACCTACCACTTTTCATGAATGGAGACCCAGATCTTGTCCACGCTAGTTCATATCGCGAAATGAACCACGTCCGTAGATCTATCCCCTCGTTTGTCGTGACCATTGATCTTTGCATCTGGTACCACTTTTCATGATTTGGAATCACAACTGTAACCACACAATTTTGGATCATGAAATCAGCTAGGGCCGTATATCTGCTCATCTCCGCCGTTAGACATTTCCGCCTTTTAACCTGTTTCACGATTTGGGAAAGTTCCTTCTACCAAGCATGTTTTCCTAGGGAAACCATCTCAAGTCATCGATCAGGCTTCGCCTTGATCTCATCCTTTCATTGCTTTTCCCCTTTAACAGGATTTGTGAATACCAAAATCAAATATTCCCTCGCATCTTTCGGCCTATGGAACCCCACTCTATCGTTCATCTACAACACCTCTTTATCTCATTTTCGTTGTTGCAATGCCTTGACCTTTGGAAGGATCTACCATTGTAGATCAATCCCTCTTATTAATCTGACGAAAACTTTCAATTGGATAACCTTAAGGGTGTATGTATAATTCTTCATTGAACAGGACCCTTCTGAACTCTTTCTGTCCCATAACTCGACTATTGCAAACGGAGTGCTAACATAACCTAAGCTTCTGACGAAACTTATATGTGCCATAGAATGTTGGATCCATCTTATGAAACCCTTTTAGTTTTAGGAAGGATTTCTTGTAATGCTACAGCATATGAAAAACCATATCACCAAATTGAAAAGTGCACTCAAAACGGTGGTGACCGGCTTGGTGTTTCATTCGGTTTTGTGCCATGTGAAGATTGTCCTGTAAAATGTGAAGAACCTGATCTAGGATTTAGAGAACCATTTTGATTTCCTAAACTTGTGAACTATTGTGGGGGTATGGAAGGAGCACTAGTAGTTCCTGAACATAAACTGCTTCATATGGATTCCTTTTAGATGCATTATGGTAGGAGGTATTATACCACCATTCAGCAAGAGGGAGCCATTTTTCCTAATGATGTTGTTGTTCAGAGGTTAAGAAACGAAGATAAGTTTCCAAACATTTGTTGATAACTTCAATTTGACCATTTCTTTGTGGGTGATACCCTGAAATCATTTTCATTTTGGTGTTAGTGTGGAAAAATATGGCCAAAAATGACTTGTGAAAGTTGGATCGCGGAAGATCTGGTCCATGAAAATATGTGCGGCTGAGGAGGAAACATATGTATGGATGAGGGCACAAAAAGGACTATATGTGGATAGGTGGTCAACCACAACCAAGATCATTATCTTCCCTCCAGATGTAGGGATATATTCAATTAAATACATCAATATATATGTCCAAACCCATGTTGGTAAGGATGTTTCAAGGATGAAGAGGAATACGATGGTCTCCTAGTCTTGAACATTGAAATTCCATTGGTTCACAATAGACACATCCACATTGATCCAAAATTTGTTGTAGATACAAGGAAGTAGTGGTTAATGTTAGGATTATAATCCTCCCTTGTTCAATTTGGTCAATTATGTCTAAATCTAGAGTCCTTTCAGTCTATATTTAGTCACTAGCACCATTGGGTCAAATTGTCCTAATTGGGCCACATGTACTAGTTACTAGAGTGCGGGGAACAAAAATTGAGGATAAATTCCACTGATTTCACTTGCATGCATCAGTTTAGGAGCCTCCTAGATCAATCCCTACAATTAAGGAGTCACTAGGAGTGCCGGCACCAAGCTCCGTCAGTTGAGTTTAGTTGGTGACTAGGCAAGCTCAGTTAGGAGTCGATTACATTCAGTTATAGTCTGTTACATTTGGTTCTATTCAGTTATCACTAGCTATGCATTGATTCATGTGGGTGAGGTGAAATTACTCAACCTCCAGAGTTAGTTAGACTAGTTAACTGATAATTAAAATTAAATTAGACACTTCAGTTGGGTTGTTGAACTCCGATAGTGATTTAGACATGTCTAGTTAACCATTCAGTTAAGTAGATTCAATCAATTTGAATTCCTCTCTCATGCATTCAAATGGACTGGTTATTAATACCAGTATATTACATTGTAATTAGTTATCCAATTAATTTTGATTAATGAAAGCATTCACAGATGCAAGCCATTTTTTGCACTGTTTCATTCTTCAATTCCTGAGTAAAATTGTCTGATCTATTTTGTGAGTTGTGTGTTGATCCACATATCTATGTGCTAAATTTTATATGGTATCATATCCTTGATAGGACAAGGCACTTCTCATACTACAGATTCAAACTTGGATCAAAAAAAAAATTCAGCAAAATTGTGCCTTCCAGCACTGCACCAGAAGCAGCAAGTTTACCACATAAATCCTAAGCAAAGGAATTTTTTATCAAGATTTCTTTATTAACTAAGCTAGGTGTGATTAAAAATTGAAAAGTGCAAGTTTCCTAACCTTACATTTCCCCTTTTTTGTTTTTGCAGGTACAACTTCGAATGGAATCATCAATTCCTCTTCTCACCTTATTCACAAGCTATTCAGAATGGAAGTGGAAGATGATTGCATATCTGAAGAGAGAATATCTCTATGAAATGTCTATTGGAATTGGTAAAGAGTCTTATGAGAATGAGAGTGACTGGATAAATGATGGTGATGGAGATTTTGGAGCAATAGCTCTGGCTCTTTCTCCTAGCTTGAGCTACCTCATTAAATCTGTTAAATACCCAAAGGATCTCTGGCCAAAATTGGACAAAACCTTTGGAAAAATAATGAGGATCATAATAGAAATTTGGAGAGCACACCCAACACCACAAGAGTTCTTTATCCAAAAGTATTGGCCTCTAATCTCTCTAATGAAGTTGTTTAAGATGAAGAAGAAGAAGAATCTTCTACATAGCCAATTTGAATTGAAGAAAGTCTCCTTGAAGTGACTCCTTCTCCTAATGCTCCGGAAGTTTATGAGATCTCTGATATCTCATATTCTCATATGGATGATACAAAAGAAGACATTTGAATCTCTAATATTGAATAAAAACACTGCTGCACTTCTATACAAACATTATCCAGTGATTCTCCTTTAAATTCTGTGCAAAATTTGCCAATGATTGCTTCCGAAAGTGAAGAGGAATTTGATTTATCTCCCTCTAATGTTGTTGCTAGTGTGCAGATAAGTAATAACTTGGATATTTTGGAAAAAATATCAGATTTTAGGAGTGATCCATTCACTCTCCATGATCTGGATCTTCCAGCAAATTCCTACAGGATTACATGCACCAATATTCATAATTTTGAAGAAAGAGAAAAATGTGCATCTACCGTCTCAGTGGACCATACTTTTGGATCTGATATGAACTTATTTGGATCTTATAGGATCTTATTTGGATATGATCTGATATTATTTGGTTCAAATTTTAGATTCCAATAGGTTTCAGTCATGCTTGTAGCTGCTCTCACCAATTTCAGCGTGAAAAATCAAGTACCGCAAGTCTTCTTCAAATTTGTTGTTAGTTTCCTCTTATGAGGTTGCTGATATTTTATTTTGTGAATAACTAGATAATTATTAAGCTATTTCATATTATGGAGCTCAATAATTCTCTCTCCACATTCCCAGGGCTTCTCTACGTTTGGTCACATGCGCATCTCCTCACAAAACTATTAAAGAGGAAGACATTCTGCATCCACCTTGACACTTGCTCCTAATAGTTGGGGCTGATTTTACCACTCATGGTTTGTTGTTCAAGTATGCAACATATCAGTTGCTTGAGTTTTCCTCACATGGCTCGAATCCTCAAGAATATTTTCTCTCTTATCAATTGATTTCAGTTGCTCTACATGGGTCCAATTTTCATCCAACAACTGTCTATGTTACTGATTCAGTTGAGCACGTTATTCTTCCTCCAAAGAGGTAGATTGCTCCAGACATAAGATGGAGAAGTATACATTATAGGACCTAGGATACCTATGCATAGAACATCATGCATGATACTTCACTACACCACAGAGATGAAGGTTGCAACAACATATTTTCAAGTTTTTTAAACTTGAATCCTAATTCTACTTGCTTAGTTAGAGGGGGGGATTTTTTCCCATGTGGTTTTTCCCCGGTTTCTTGTATTGAGAAGCTAATTTTATTTAGCTATAATGGGTGACCTATGGTCTTAGTTACTAGGTCCCACAAATTTTCCAAGTGTGCATTCAGGGTAGGTGTTAGAATTATAATCCTCCCTTTTCCAATTTGCTCAATTATGTCTAAATCTGGAGTCCTTTCAGTCTATATTTATTCACTAGAACCATTGGGTCCACTCAGCCTAATTGGACCACATGTACTAGTTACTAGAGTATGGGGAACACTAATTGAGGCTAACTACCACTGAGTGCACTTGCATGCATCAGTTTAGGAGCCTCCTAGATCAATCCCTACAATTTAGGAGCCACTGGGAGTGCCAACACCAACCTCCTTCAATTGAGTTTAGTTGGTGACTAGTCAAGCTTAGTTAGGAGTCAGTTACATTCAGTTCTATTCAGTTAGCACTAGCTATGCATGGATTCATGTGGGTGAGGCACATTTAGTTACCTACCACAGTCAGTTAGACTATTTAACTGATAATTAATATTGAATTTGACACTTGAGTTCGGTTGTTGAACTCCGATAGTGATTTAAACATGTCTAGTTAGCCATTCAGTTAACTAGAGTCAATCAATTAAATTTGCTCTCTCATGCATTTGAATTGATTGGTTATTAATACCAAGGTATTACATTGTAATTAATTATCCAATTTCTTTTGATTAATGAAAGCATTCACAGCTGCAAGCCATTTTCTGCATTATTTCATTCTTTAGTTCTTGAGTAAAATTGTCTGATCTATTTTGTGAGTTGTGTGTTGATCCATAGATCTATGTGCTCAATTTTATAGATACTGTTGATGATTGCATCTGAATGGAATGGAGCTGAGCGATGACACAAAGTGAATTCTTCTTAAGGATATTTTCCATGCGATGTAAATTGATGATGCCGAGAGAGCCTAGTTGTAAGCCCTTCAATGTGTGTTTTTTCCCATTGAAGGAAAAATACATCCATAGTTCAGCAAAATTGCATAGGATGGGTCCAAGTGTGCGTAACCATTGAGTTCCCAAAATCACATCACATCCTCCTAAGGGCATGGAAAACATGTTATAGTGCAAGGCATAATCTCCAATAGAGATACGCACATTGTGACACTTTCCCTTGCAAGGTAAGGTGCCCCCATTTGAAATAATTACTTTAAAGTTGGAGCAAGGATAGACACTGATAATCATCCTATTTGGCCATCTTAGGGTCAATGAAGTTATGGATTCTACCAGAATCAATGAGTATTGTAAGAGGGATATTCTTGAAGAAACCCTTGACCTACATGGTTTGTGGGGTGGTGACTCTGTCTAATCCATGGATAGATATATATGGGTTGTCATCATGTGAAGGAGGGTCAATAGGCGGCTACTAAATGTCAACCTAATCATCTACTAGATCTTTACCAGTTGCACAAATTTCATGTGTATGCAGACAAGACACATCCAAGAGATAGGTCTTTTTCTCAGCACATTGATGTCTACGGGTGAATTTATCATCATAATTATAACAAAGCACTTTTCCCCTACATGCCTGCATCTCATATTCATACAAATGCATGATAAGAGTGGTTCTAGGAGCTGGAGGGATTGGAAGTCATTGGGAAACCATGAGTTTGAATGGAACAAAAGTGGATTTGGAGTGTTGTTGAGCCCTGATCTTTTCATCCACCAACTTAGCCAATCCTAGGATTTCCATCATTGTGTTGGGATAGAACATTTTAACCTCATATCGGATTGTACCCTTGAGACCACTGATAAAAAAACTCTTGTAGAATGCATCAGACAAACCTTCTATGTGCTTGACTAATTTCTCAAATTTTGTCTAATACTCTCTCATAGTGCCAGTCTGGCGAAGTTTTATGAGTGCTCTGGTGAAGTCATCAAAACCACTATGTCCAAATCATTGCAATAGGAGTTGGAATTTTTTTTTCCATTGTGGCTCTTCATGATCCTTGATGTACCAACAGAACCATTGAATGGATTCACATTCCAAATAAAATGATGCAAGTGGGATTTTGGTGACACCAAAAGTGTTATCCATATTAAAGTATTGTTCTTCCTTGTATATCCATCCAGTTGGATCATCACCATTGAAGCAAGGGAAATCAATCTTCAACCCATTAAAGTTGCCGGAAGAAGAGAACTCGGTGTCTACAAAAGACTCGGCCTATCATAAGTTGCTCATGGTTGAATCCTCAAGATGGAGGCCAGGAAATATTTGATCCAGATCTTCAATTTTGGTCTTGAGGGCAGCAAGTTCTTCTTCCATTTTTCTATTTGCTTAAGCGCAGGTGACAACCATAAGCAAGATTTTTTTTTTGAAATGGGTAGAAAAACAATTCAAGCTAGGATTTTGAGATGAAAATTTTAAAATGGGAATAAATTTATCAATATTGCTCAGATTCTCTATTATAACATATTTTTGAAACTAGAACAACCACTCTAGATCTAATTTTGAATCAGAACAGAAATCTCGGTACCCGACCAAACGATCTTTGATCTCCAATTTCTGTAGCCATCACTGAAATTCTAAAAAATGGCTGATTTTAAATCAGCGATATCTCCACTTTTAGAACTCCAAATAAGATTTTTTTTCAAACAACGTATTTTTGAAATAGGAATGCATATATGCAACTTGTTTCTCCTGAATCTGCACAAAAAGTTTCAGAAATGGATCTGAAAGTCGCCCCCACTTTTGCCACCTTTTTTTCCAAAAAAAATAAAAATCCCACTTGTGCCAAGCAAAGTGCTATGATACTAGATGTGGAGAACCTCCTACAATAAACAATGATATTGCATGATATAACAGAAATATTGGAGCACAAAATAGATTTTATTGATCGCAAGCCACTTCGAGGGGGCAACCCCCTGTGAGCAAGCTCAATACAAAATAACTCTTGAATACGTTCATTTGTCTCAACACTTACTTATATACTAAGTCTAATATCAACAACTATTACTCCCCATGAATGTGGGATAATGAAACATACTAACTGGACGACTTAACAACTATTACTCCCCATGAATGTGGGATAATACAACATACTAACCGGATAACTTATAAAGCATATGCGTCTGACACAATATACTAAAAAAATAAAGAGGATCATTGACACGAGTCCTTAAGAGCTTGTGCGGAACCTTTGAGCTGTTAAGAGACCCGGTAGGCCACGTTTCTACACTGAACTAGTATAAATAAGGTTGAGGTAGATGAGTTAATAATTCAAAACCTAGAATACCAGAAGCCTAAGGAGCTCTTTGAGGACAAAGATTCAGATATTTTTAACACCATACTATTAAATGAACACGTGGAAACTGTGAAAAAAAAACTTAAATTGCTTAAGGGACAAGGAACAGACATGCATAGCATTTATAGGTTGTTCTTTCACCATTTTTCCATAGACCAAACCCTGAAGTTCCCTAAATTTTTCAACTGGTGCGCCACTAGTTATTCCTCCTCTGAGAGGGTAATTATGGATGTATCCAAATTAACAATCATGTGCCTAGTCAGCCACCTCATCATCAGAAAGGCCAAATAATATAATGAACAAAGAACTGTCTAGTGCTTTAGGGAGTTAGTTGTGGAAAAGAAAGAGGTATTCTTTAAATCCCATTTCAAACCCGATACCCAACTAAATAATTACCCTTACCTTGTAGATGCTAATGAGTTCAATGACGAAGTACAATGTGTCATTACCCTTATGAGTCAGTTCCTAGGTATCGACACATACAAATATGTCACTGAGTCCCTAATGATCCTACTGTTCATCCTAAGCACCTATCTAGTTGACTCAGACGAGTCTGGTCAGTCAGCCTAGTCCTCTTGTCTCGAGTTTGATGAGCTCCTAGTTGAGAATATTCATTCTCAGCTAGTATACTTCCCTAAGGAAAGAAATTTTAGGTTCCAGTCTTTCCTGCTAAAGATATTTGTGTCTTTCAATGAAGAGAACCTATAGCTCCCAGAAATGGCAATCATAGATGAAATAAGGAGGGATTATAGCAAGTTCATGAACTTCATGATGTCAAAGGTATATAACACTTTCTTCTAGCAGAGGCCACCGAGAGTACTATCCCATATAAGAGCGACCTTGCAATTTGTTAGGATTATAATTTTTGCATGTCCAATTTGGTCAATTATGCCTAAAATAGGAGTCTTTCAGTCATTATTGAGTCACTAGTTCCATTACGTCAACATGGCCTAATCAGAGCACATCTACTAGTAACTAGAGTGTGGGGAGCACTAATTGAGGCTAACTACCACTGACTGCACTTGCATGCATTATTTTAGGCACCTCCTAGACCAATCCATAGAATTTAGGAGCCACTTGGAGTGTCGGCACCAACCTCCTTCAGTTGAGTTCAGTTGGTGACTAGTCAAGCCTATTTAGAAGTCAGTTACATTCAGTTAGCGCTAGTACTTGATTGAATGCATGTGGGAAGGATCCTTTTCTCACCTACCACATTCAGTTAGACTAGTTAACTGATTCTAACTGATTGAGGCATTTATTTAGACAACTGAAGCTAACTAGTTTGGCTTCGATAGTGATTTAGACATGTCCAGTTATCCATTCAGTTAGTCTGAGTTAACCAATTCGAATTTCCTCTCATGTATTCAAAGTTTATGGTAATTAATACCAGTGTATTACATTGTAAACATCATCCAAATTGTATCTATTTTTACTTTTGATTAATGAAAGCATATACAGCTGCAAATCATTATTTCACTATTTCATATCATATTTTGAGTAAATTTGTCTCTGAAATCTATTTGTGATTTTTTCCTTGGTTCATGGATTCCTATGAGCTCAATTTTAATATGGTAGCAAAGCCTCGATAGGACAAGGAAATCCTTCTTCTACAGATTTCATGTTGGAGCAATGAAGCAATTTGAGCAAAAAAACTCTAAAAAAATCCAGCTCTGCACCAGAAGTGAAGAGTTTACCACATAATTCCTGGGAAAACTCCAAAAGTGCAAGTTGTTCAACATTAATTTGTTTTTTTGTGTAATTGCAGGTACAATTTCATATGGATTCGAAATTATCAGTTCCTCTTCTTACTTCGTCCACAAGATATTCAAAATGGAAGTTGAAGATGATTGCATCTCTAAAGAGACAAACTATCTATGAGGTTTCTATTGTACTTGGTAAAGAGTCTTATGAGAATGATAATGACTTGATAAATGATACTGATGGAGCCTTTGGAACAATATTCCTGGCACTTTCTCCAAGCTTGCGCTACCTCTTTAAATCTGTTGAATACCCAAAGGATATCTAGAAAAAATTGGATAGAACCTTTGGCAAGCACAATGAGGATCATTATAGAAATTTGGAAATCACACCCATCACCAAAAGAGTTCTTAATTCAAAATTCTCATCCTCTACTCTCTCTGATGAAGTTGTTCAAGATGAAGAAGAATCAAAATCTTCTACATAGTCAATTCGAATTGAAGAAACTCTCCTTGCAGTGACTCCTTCTCCTGTTGCTTTGGAATTTTATGAGATCTATGATATCTCATATTCTCATATGGATGATAGAGAAGAATAAATTTGAAGATGTTATATTGAATAAAAACACTGCTTCACTTCTATGCAAACATTCTCCAGTGATTCTCCTTTAAATTTTGTGCAAAATTGTGCCAGTGATTGCTTCTGAAAGTGAAGAGGAATTTGATTTCTCTCCCTCTAATGTAGTTTCTAGTGTGCATATAAGTAATAACTTGGATATTTTGGAAAAAATTATAATATTTTAGGAGTCATCCATTCTTTCCCCTTGATCTATATCTTCCAGCAAATTCCTACAGGATTGCATGCACCAATATTCAGAATTTTGAAGGAGAAAATTGTGCATCAACCATCTCGATGGACCACACTTTTGGATATTATATGAACCTATTTGGATATTATTTGATATTATTTGGATCTGATCTGATATTATTTGGTTTTAATTTAAATTTCCAAGATCCTTTAGTCATGCTTGTAACTTCTCTCACCAATTTTGGTGTGAAAAATCAAGTATTGCAAGTCTTCTTCAAACTTGTTGTTGGGGATTTGATGTTAGTTTCCTCTTATGAGGTTGCTGATATTTTATTTTTTAAATAATTGTCTATTTATGAAGCTATATCATATTATGGATCTCAAGCATTCACTCTCCATATTCCTAGGGATTCTCTACCTTTGATCACATGCTCATCTCCTCACAGAACTAGTAAAGAGGGAGACATTCTGCATTCGCCTGGACACTTGATCCTAACACATGGAGCTGATATTGCCTCACATGGTTTTCTGTTCAAGGCTGAAATATAAAATTTTCTTGTTGTTCCTCAGATGGTTCAAATTATCAAGCAACTTTCCTCTCTTATCAGTTGATTTCAGTTTCTCTACATGGGTCCATTTTCATCCAGCAACTGTCTATATTTCTGATTTAGTTGAGCACATTATTTTATTCCAAAGAGGAAGATTCCTCTAGAAATAATCATTTAGTTTGGATGGAGAAGTTCACATGCCAGGACATAGGATACCTATGCACAGAAGAAGAAGATTGATCTTGATTTTACCTGCTTAGTTTGAGGGGGGGTATTTTTCCCATGAGGTTTTTCCTCGTTTCCTTATTTGTATTAAGTAGTTACTTCTTAATTTTAGTTGTAATGGGTGACCTATGGTCTTAGTTACCGGGGCCCAAAATTTTTCCATTTTATCATTTAGGGGGGGTGTTAGAATTATAATCCTCACATGTCCAATTTGGTCAATTATGCCTAAAATAGGAGTCTTTTTAGTCATTATTGAGTCACTAGTTCCATTGGGTCCACATGGCCTAATTGGACCACATGTACCATTCAATAGAGTGGGGGGAACACTAATTGAGGATAACTACCACTGAATTCACTTGCATGCATTAGTTTAGATGCCTCCTAGACCAATCCCAACAATTTGGGAGCTACTGGGAGTGTCGGCACCAACCTCCTTCAGTTGAGTTCAGTTGGTGACTAGTCAAGCCTAGTTAGGATTTAGTTACATTCAGATAGTGTCAGTCCTTGATTGAATGCATGTGGGAAGGTGCCTTTTCTCACCTACCACATTCAAATAGTCTATTTAACTAATTCTAACTGATTGAGGCAATGATTTAGACAACTAGAGCTAACTAGTTAGGCTCCGATACTGATTTAGACATGTCTAGTTATCCATTCAGTTAGTCTGAGTTAACTAATTTGAATTTCCTGTCATGTATTCAAATTGTCTAGTTATTAATACTAGTGTATTACATTGTAAACATCATCTATATTGTAACAATTTTTACTTTTCATTAATGAAAGCATATACAGCTGCAAATCATTATTTCACTGTTTCATATCATATTTTGAGTAAATTTGTCTCTGAAATATATTTGTGACTTTTTCCTTGGTTCATAGATTCCTGTGAGCTCAATTTTAATACAATTCTCCCTTGAGAAGAGAATCAGGGACTGGTTTTTATCAGAACATAGCACATTGATAAGGCTATACAATTTTTTGCATCAGCCCTTTGTACTACCTACCTTTTTGACCCTTAGAGTGTATGCTTTGGAGCTGATTAGGAAATGGTTCATAGTAGAAAATGAACACTTTCTGAATTTTAGGAATTCATTAGATATCAAATTTCCTTGGGCCATAGTCCCATTTGTCATTAAAAACAATTTTCCTCCTCCATTGATAGAAAGTATGTTAAGAGAGATGGGATTTCCAACTAAAGATACCATCAATTACGATCCACATCACATCATCTCAAATAGAAGGCCAGCCAAGAAAAAAAATCCCCTTGAGTTAATCCATAGGGGAATTACTTGTCCATTCCCTCATATTTCCATGAGTCAAGCCAAATATTCACTTACCTTCATAGATGACTTTTCTAGGTATTTTTCGGTCTACTTCCTACAGCACAAGTCTGATGTGTTTGACCTATTCAATGTATTTCGAGACTTGGTTGAGAACAAGTCTAGGAGGAAACTCAAGATCCTCAGATATGACAATGGGGGTGAGTATGTCAAGTACAATTTCATCCATTATTGTGAATATGTAGGTATCCAAATGCAACATTCTATTCCTTACACAGCACAACAAAATGGTGTTACTGAGAGAAAGAATATATCACTCAAGGAATGGCAACTTGCATGGAGTCTAAAGATTTGCCACCAAAGTTTTTGGTTGAAGCAATAATTTGTGCATCCTATATCCATAATAGGGTGCCTAACAAGCATCTTTATGGTATTAATCCTTTCAAATATTGGATTGGGCACAAGACAGATGTGACCCATTTCATGGTTTTTGGCTCAAAGGCTTGGGCTAGAATTCCAACTGAAAAGAGGAAGGATTTGCAACCCCAAATCCAAGAGTGCCTATTTGTTGGGTATTCTGACTTCTCAAAAGGGTACAATATGACCAAATTGAGAAATAACAAATCTTTCATTGAAAAAAGTGTTCAATTTGAAGAAGATCCTGTTGAGGCCTAGAAATTCGCAGGCGGCAACAGTAAGGGATTCTCCCTAATCAACGTTCCCAACTAGCCCATTGACTGTTTGGTATAGGGAATCCATCCGGTTTACGGTCCGGCCACTGTAGGTCAAAGTAACAAAACACGGGTCTTACCGGTTGCGGCCCGGTCCACTGGAATTTGTATTTTGACTTAAGAGTGAAATGCAAGTATCTACCTAATTATGCAGGGTGGTGAAGGATGCAAGGAGCATTCACAAAGTGATGCGCAGGTTCTTACCTCTCATCTTGGGCTCACCAACATCTGAATCACACATGCAGTAATGAAATGAGTTAACTACCTATATATCTACTCATCTATCTACCTATCTATCCCCGGGGAGCCAACTTGTCATTAATATATGAGTAATTTGGATGTGCACACATGATAAAAGCAATTACAGATAGCTGACCTTTACTTTTACAAGCATGAACAATGAAAAGTATTTCAACAACCAGATAGCTAATTGTTTATGATCAGCTTACATTACCCATGGTGGTTATTTCATAAAATAAATCAGAAATCATATAACAAAGACATAGGTCGTAAAGTTAGAACGATCTCACGATTCATGGATATAATGATGGAAAACAAAATAGTTCATCTTCCGACTATCCATGGAAAAACATTGAAACCCCACCGATCTTCTTTCAACAGGAAAACTATAAATCTTTATTGCAAAAGGAAATAGTTCTTCTTACAATACATCATCCAGTCTTACTGGGAAAAAATCCCCCCTTCTCCCTCTACGCTTCCTACTTTTATACAAAAGGTCAAATTGGTTGGGCTGCCCAAAGTGACCTTTTGGATTCCCAACCTTTTGCTCTCCCAACACTTCATTTCTCAAAAACTTTTACAAAAATATTAAATTATTACAAAGTTTGACCAGTCCTTTATGAGGAGGGTGCCACCTCGCTATCTAAGAACTTCTTCCACGCTGCTGCTTCAGTAGCAATGCCTTCAAAAGCGCATGGCTCTAGGAACTGAATGTTGATTTCAAACCTTTCAACTTGGTTCTTGATGGCCTTGATCCTTCCTGGGCTCAACCGAAGCTGATATTCTAGAAACTGCATGCTAACGGCTGCGTGGCCTACCTCGTTCTTCAGTACTAGGTCATCAATGGCTCTAATCTGCTGAGTTCTGGCCTCTGCATCTTGATATCTTTTCTGTAATACTTCCATAAAGGCCTCATGGTATGGGAACTCTTCAAGCTTATGCTCAGCCTCTGTTTGACATCAGTTGTACGTATTCAGGAGCCTTCTGAAATACTCTGAGCATGCTCCCTACGTCTTTTTTACAGCCTTCTTGAAGTCTTCTGCAGTACTGATGGCAAACTCTATCAGGTTGTGATCTCTCTTGAGGGCTTGATGATATTTTTCTGGTAGCCCTTCTGGAATCTCGGCATCATCTTCCGGCCTTGCCATTCTGGCACTCAAGACCTCAAGCACTTCCTGAGATCGATCAGCGAAGTATGAGGAAGTTTCCATGATCTCTTCTAGACTGTTGTCAATCTGAAGGACTTTGCACCTCTCTTCTTCCAGAGCAGTCTGCAGTTGTAGCATTTTAGCCTTTTGGGCCAGGATATATTATTTAAATGGCTGCAAATTGACTTGCTGTTCCTTGGCTACCTCAAGATCAGTAGTCAGAGAAGTTAGCTTCCCTTTCAGCTCTTGAACTTGTGAATCACTGGCCTCATAGATGACCCTCTGCTGCTCTTCCAGTTCTATCACCTTTGCCAATAACTGCTCCTTATCACTCTTTAGAATTTGGGCTTCCTGTTGTATGTTTTCTAGGGACTCTTGTGCTATTCCCTTTGCTTGCATCTCCACTTGAAGGGTATAGACTTCACCTTTTGAGGATTCCAGTTCCCTTTGCATGTGCTCATATTTCCTCTTGAGTCTATTACCTTCATCTCTTTCTTTTCTCAGTGTATCTTTTAGCTGAGCAGAGGTCTTCTTAACTGACTCTAGTTCAATCATCACCCTATTTATGTTGTCCTCGGATGCATCAATCATGGCAGCCCCTGCTCTTATCGTGAACCTAGGATCCTTGTCCGTGCCTAGCATGATAGCGGTATCTGTGACCATCTTCCCTGATAGATCTTTCACTTCCACCTTCTTTTCCATCCTCCTCATTATTCTTTTGGTGGCCCTGTCATAATAGATAGTGCTGAAGTCGGGAACTTCCTCTCCCTTTTTCTGAGTAAAAGGTATTAGCTGGAGCATAGGGGTCACGAGAGTGCTAGCAGCAGGTACTTGAAGGATTTGTACCTCGGGGTTTGCCTCCTCCTGGGTCTATCCTGTTGATGTTTCAGCAATTGATTGTTGTGGCAGCTCTATTTTTTCAGCCTCCTGATTTTGGAGCTCTTCCTCTAGATTTCTTTTTTCTTCCTCAGCTGCTAGTCTGGCTGCCTCTTCTGTTTCTTTGGCTACCTCTTGTGCCTTTTCAGCTGCTTCTTGGGCAGCTTTTCTTTTTTCTTCTTCTCCTTTCTGCAGCCATTCTACAGCTTCCTGTTCTAGCTTCTGGGCCTCTTCCTGTCTCCTCTTGGCCTCTTCTTCAGCTCTGGCCTGCTTAGCTCTGGCTTGCTCAGCCCCTTTTCCACCCTTGGTGGGGTTCTTAGGCTTAAACCTCCTTCTCAGAGCTATCAACTTAGGGGCACTTCAGAAGACAGATTCTTCCTTGTCAAAGTGGTGAGTGTACTCAAAATGTACTTTATGTTCTTTACAGTGCTCTGCCATTCTACCGTGAGTATCATTCCTTCGAAAAGTCATCTCATCGAAATGGAACTTCCCCAATTCTTCTATGAACTCCGCAGCTTGTTTTACCTTGACAAATCTGTAGCTACCTAGTTTGAATGGCAGTGGAGGATATGTAGCCTTATTTTGCTCAAAAAGGTAATTCCCTATCCCATCAATGAATACCTGCCTGACTGCCTCTTTATGAATAACATAATCTGTTGCGTATTTGGGAAGCAGTAAGGGGCATTTCGTGCCACCAAACATTCTGATGTACATGCCATTCTCAGTCAGGAAATAGTCTGCATGCTCTTCTATTACCTGCATAGCCTCCTCTGACATACAGTCACACTCCTTCCAGAAGATGAGTGCGTAGAGTGGCATGATGAATTGCTCGCAGACCTCCTGGTAGTGGCTATGGTACTGTTGAGCCCACAGTGGTTTGTAAGCGGTGTATATAGGCATTATTTCCCTGTCCCAAACACACTTGAGACCAGGGAAAGGTTGGTTGCACAGTATACAATCTACCAATATCGAGCTCATGTAGAATTCGGACTTTTTCTTGGCTTCTCCTCCCTGTGCTGCGGCCAAACAAGAAGAAAGACTGCTTGATACAAGGCTGGCCCAATTAAAGATTGCTCCTTGGGTTGCTACGTGGAACATAATGGGTATCCATTCAAATTTGAAGAGTCTGCCATTAGCTCTCTCGAAGATCCTGTTAAGCATCAGGGCTATAAATATGTATGGAGACCTCAAGCTTGCTGTGTCATATTCACCGGATGTTCTGTACCGATAAAGTTTTCCTGCAAGAGCATCTTCTTTAGGGTTTCCAACAAGTCCATTCTGATGTTATCCAACCAAGCATTAGATATAAAGATTTGAGGTTCTGGCAGATGATAGGCCAATGCCACATACCCTGGGATAAATGCAGCATAGCCCTGGCCTTCCACATTCCCTATTAGCATTGTGGTTGTATTTGTATGGGGTAGAATCCATCTAATCACCTCAGAACAAGGGAACAACTCTGGTCTTGTAGCCACCTTCATGATGGCGGATTTTTCTATGTTTGCATATATGGGTTCTTCTTCAAGACCCATGTCAGGAACTTCCTTGCGGGAAATCAGTCTGTATATGTCACCCCATTTATACTCAGGATCCACACCAGAAATACATTGGGTGTCTTCATATGTGTATTCAGTCTTTGTGATGACCTCTACATCTGGTTGTTCTTCGACCATAGGGGCCTTCTTCTTCTGCCTTTTGGACATTGTAAATTCCTCCTGCCATGTATAACATTGTGACATTATGCAATTCGAATTGCAAACATTATGTGGCAGTTTATTCCTTCTCAAGTGTATCATGATAGTAACAAGTCAATGGAATTAAGACATAAGCCCTTTGGGATGAATAATCAAACTAGTATGCAATGTTGTGCAATGTACTATTATCCTGTGTCTAGTATGATAATGTTCAGTGTAACAAATGCATGCATTGCACATCTCTATAATGCCTTGAGACTAGGGTGCAATATTCCATGACTTTATTTATGTGAAGCATACACAGTTCTGAACAATCTACCACTGTTGCATAATACCAAGCTTATCAACCATAATTATGCCAGTATTAAATCTGCACTATTTAGCAACATGCCACTTTTCTCATGATATCAATACATCTAAACAAACATGTATATCATAAGCAAGGTGCAACATTCAGCTATTATTATATTGCATAGCAAACATAGAGAAGGATTGAATGCATCAAGCCCGTGCCAGTCCATATTTTAACCATAAAACCCAGCAGATGAAGAAACGGGTTATACATATGAAGATCATGCTAGCCGTCTAAACATTTTGACCACAATGCTGTTCGTGGGAGGTGATTACATCAATTCGAATATACGCTACAGGAATTAGCATTGATTTTATGCACACGGTGCTCTCCCCAGCACCACTATCTATGCTATCCTTAAAACAAAAGCAAACCACCACAACAACACAACCCTCTTGACCACCTAGGGTTTCAGAGAAATGAGATACGCTGGACTACGCGGGACGGCGAGGGCGAGAGGTTGGAGTTCGAAACCAGGCAAACATACTGGGGAAACTGACCAGCGGAGGAACCATCGACAAATCACAAGCAAAACCCCATCAAAACTTCTCTCCGGACCTCATCATTATAAGGGAAAACCAGGTGCAGGCAACATAACGGCCGCCTGCACCGCGCCTTCATCCACTGCGTGCGCGGGGTGAAACAATATGGACGAGGTCAAAAAGATAAATACATGGGTTTTAAATGAAAAGAAAACAAATGCCCCTCCCTCCTAACCGCCATCAGTTAACCTAACCAGAAAATATCACTATGAAGGAGCAAAACGCCGAGTGGTCAAAAGAAATCAACTATGGCAAATCAAAACAATGGTAGACCCTTGCACATATGTAAATGGTTTTCCTACACACCTAACTGCAGAATACAAATCTTTAAAGGAACAAAACACGGCAAGAATGGCCTACCTGGTAGCGACCTGTAGCTGACGGGGCGAGGACGGTTGAGCTTCCAAATGAAACCTGGATGCAAGCACCGGCACGATAGTCCACGGGGTTCCAAGGATCGATAGCACGGAGAGGATCACGACAGCTCGGGCCCAAAATAACAATACAATACCCCAAATCCTGTCCCCGTATATATACAAAAGAACCGCATGTGTGACATGACATATCGGGCGGGAAACGAATCTGGATCGGGCGGCGAGATTGTGAACTCCTCCGCAACGACGGCAGGCTCTAGCGTTAACTCATCCGTAACGGTGAGCAAGGTGCGATAAAGCAATGATCGAGCGTCGGAGAAAACCTGGATCAGAAACTGAGAGCGTTCTTCCCTCCGCAACGACGAACAAGCACAGTGTCTACCAAGCTGGGTATACATGCATGGCGGGCCATAATCGGCTGATCGGCCGTCAGACGGTTCTCCAATCGGGAGGTGAAAATGTAGAAACAGCCGCAACGACAGAACAGAAGATGGTGAAAGCTTCCGCTTTTGCTACCTGTGTCGGAGGTCGGGAGGATCTCAAGTTAGAGGCGGAAAGTCCAAATCCCTCCGCAATGGGAAAATTAACATTGTAAAAGGTTCCGGTTTAAACTTTAAAGCAGTCGAAAAACGTAAGTCGGGAGAAAACCAGAAGTCGCAATTAAAAGTCCGTCCGCAACGGCGGCATAAAAGATCGACAAAGCGTCCGATGCCCAATCAGAAAACATCCACCGTAAATAAAGGAATCAGCCATCGAAAGGTTCTGCAATCGGGGGGGTGAGAACTTAAATACAACCGCGACAGCGAAAAACTCAAGCAAACAACTGTCGGTTTCAACAAGTTTCGAGTACATTCGACAGCAGCAATCAGGCTAGTTTACAAAGGCTTTCCAAGGCATCAAGTGGAGCAACTCAGGCGTTAAAACATTCTGAGAAACATTGCATCAAAGTAGGAGATAAAAACAAGCTAATCCAAAACAAAGGAGGGTCCCAACAATTTTTTAGAATTTTGGGAAAATGTTGCAGCTGCAACAGATCCTTTAGCAGCAGTTGAAGTTGGAGAGTCCTCTTCATCACCACAACCACTGATTGTAAGTGAAGAGACTAATGAGTTTGTTGAATCTATTATGTATGATAATGATGATTTAATTACATATCCTAACATCCATATAATACCAAAATGGGATTCAAGGACTATTCATGTAGATCGGGAACTAGCTGGGAATCCTAGTGACACTCGGAGGACTAGATCTCAATTTGAGAGTGCCTTTTGTGTGAAAGATACACTCTTTACTGAGAAGTGTTATTTTATGGTTGAATATGATATTCATAGACATGAATATGCATCATATGATCCAATATGGAAATCATCCATTAATTAAGAATACAGCTCGCTCCAGAAGAACAACGCATGGGAACGAGTTGATCTCATCCCAGGGAGAAAGCTAGTAAAGTGTAAGTGGGTTTATAAAACTAAATTTGTTGCTGATGGTTCACCTTTGAAATATAAGGAAATATTGGTAGCTAAGGGATACTCACAATTTCAAGGTATTGATTACAATGATACCTTTTCATAGTGGCAAATATGGACTCCATAAGGATAGCTTTGGCCATTGCAGCTTCAAGGCAATGGGAGGTGCATCACATGGATGTGAAGTGTTCCTTTCAAAATGGAGATATGAATGAAGAGATTTATATGCACCAACTATAATGTTTTGTATCTAATCCATATTTATCATCTAGGTTAAATAAATAATTGTATGGGATAAAGCAATCTCCTAGGACTTGGTATGCCAAGATTGATGGCTTTTTGCTATCACGGAATTTTTTTCGATGCAAATATGATCCAAATCTCTATTTGAAGCAGATACATGGTTATTTAATGATTATAGTTTTATATGTCTATGACCTATTGATAACAGGAATATCAAAGAAAGATATTGCCTCCTTGAAGGATGCAATGGACCATTGCTTTTCTATGACAGAATTGGGATTGTTGAGCCAATTCTTGGGTCTTAAAATTGCTCAATACCAACATGGAATCAAATTTCATCAATCCAAGTATTCTCCATATCTTCTCAACAAGTTCAAAATGAAGGATTTCATTCCAAGAAAGACTCCATTACTTTTTGGAGTTAGGCTTGAAGAAGCATGTTCTTCTCCTTTGGTAAATAACACACTGTATAGGCAATTGATCTAGGGTGTTTGCTTTATCTTACACATACTCGACCTGGAATATATTATGCATTTAGTGTGGCTTCCAGATACATGGATCAGCCCCATGAGATCCATTGGAGGGAAGCTAAGAGGATCCTAACCAACATGATCACTTGTTGTTGTTTCCTTCCCATAAAGTGTTATGTTGTTGTTGTAATTCGGTTGACACAATGATTGGATGGGTTAGCATTCTCACGCTTCATAAAACCCAAGAGCGGATGAAACAGTGGTGCATTCATTGAATCGATTGTCTATATGGGAGTATTTTCAAAGGGAGGAGGGAATGTGTCTTTGGACCAGTACTATCCTTGGGAAGTGCCATGTGATTCCATGTTTCCATTCTTGCGAGAAAACACCCGATTTGGGAAATTGAAGTCTAGATTCATAAGTCAAGACAATCATTTTTTAATGTCATGTAGGGAATGTTGTTCCATATTTCCTCTAATTCCTCATGATATTTTTTGAAAACCTCATTTCCTATTATGTTTACAAATTTATTGGTTGTTCTATGGACATCTAGAGGAATTAGCACAAGGATTTTTTATACATACAATATAATATCTTACAGATTAGATTCAATTTTTCAGTTCTTTGAAACCTTGTAGGGGACTTTCCATTTTGTAAATTTTTCAATCTTTGAATCGTAATCATTGAATCCCCATTGATAATTAACAAGGAGTATTTATATTTGGTGGTGATTTTAATTCCTCTTGATGTAGTCAAGAGATCTGTTGTGTTGATTTGGATATTTCCGTTGTTTCTACATATTTTATTTGTATTTCCGCTTAGGAGTTTCTAAATTTTCCTCCAAAACTTGTTGGGATTGGGTTCCCTTTGATTGCTTTGTCAAAATTGAGTTTAAGAAATACTGGCAATGGAGGTCTCTAGATTGTGTTACTCAAAGCATGGAGGTCCTTCCCTGTTTGGAGAGGTGATGTTTTTTAAAAATTGATCTCTGGAGAAAATAGTGTTTCTATTTCCTAATTACTACCCATGTTTTTTTTCAACTCCAAGCATATTGGTTGAGGGTTTCCAAGATTTTTTTTCTATTCTGATCCACATCTATTTCAGTTTCTCTTTGTCCTCTTTAAAGATTCTTCTATTGTGTTCTTTTTTTTATTCCCAAACTAGGAATCCTACTATAAGATGCCAAGATTGATTTAGTATTGGATTAGTAAAGGGTTATCTTCTCCAATTTTCTATGGTTATTTTGGTATCGCTACAATTCCTATAGAAATGGTGAAAAATAATTGAGCCTCTGTACCATAGATCAGCTATATGGGGACATTGATTGAGAATATGCTCCATGTTCTCCTCCACATTTTGATAGAGAGGATAGTGTGATGGCACATGGAATCCCCTTTTCCTTATTTGGTCCCAAGTTAAATTTTTTCCTGTGGTTGTCAGCCAAGTGAAGATGGAAATATTTGGCCATATATTTTTCTTCCAAATTTTTTTCCATATTGTTTGTTATTCTGTTGTATTTTATCCTTATTTCTTTAGAACAGGCTTCCCATAAATAAGATTTCCCACTTGGACTATTTCCCCATCTTAGTTTATTCAGTTCATCAGATATTTTGATCCTTATTTTCTACGCAGTGTTCCATAGAAATTATGATTATATTTCTGGTATTGGGGACCATCAATCTTTACGTAACTATTTCCACTATTTTTTTTCGAGTTGATGAAATTCCCAGCATTGAACCACTTTGTATTTTCCCATTCTTTGGAAGGTTTCTTTACATATTTGAAGATCAATATTTTCTTTGAGTTTTGGTATTTGGTGCCAAGCATCAGTTCAGAAGACGGTCGAGGTCCATACTTGATTTCCCATAAACTATTTTCCTAAATGATAGACCGATTGTTCCATGAATTATTCCATATAGGAGATCCAATTATTGGTTCTTCTAATATGATTAACTATTGATTTGGTGTGTTCGGAGGATATTTATTGTGCCAGGTGTTTCCCCATTGTTCTTCATTGGTATTTAGCCATGTCCATAATAACTTAGCCCCTAGAGTATAGAATTGAAAATATGGATCATGCAGGCCTAATCCTCCTTCCATTTTCAACATGTAGACTTTATCCTAGGATACCATTGTCCATTTCCATTTTGATTTAGAGCCTTCTTAAAGGAATGTTTGTTGTAAGTTGTGAATGGATTTCAAAATATTATTGGGGGATTCCAAATATGAGAAGAGATATAAGGGAAGTGATTGAAGGACATACTTAAGGAGGGTTAATATGCTTGGGAAACTAAGGGAGAAAAATGTACAAGTTGAAATCCTACTTTTGAGAGAGGAGAGCAGAGCTTCCTAGAGGACATTTCTGAGGGAAATTTCAAATTAGGTAATTCCCAACTATTTTTGGCCCTAGCAAACTTTGGTAAGTTTTGGGTACCAATTTTTCAAAATAGTTTTTGGTATGAATGGGGATACACCAAAGCGGTCAGCTCCAAGAATTAAGGAAGTTGGGGTGTTTTGACAATGTCAACATGCGGAGTTGGTTATGTAGTGACAATTTTTTGTCCACTTACATTATTAAGTTTGGGTAGAGGCCAGAGGGATAAGTTCTACAAAATCCTATAAATATGTAATGGGTTTGTATTTTTTTGGGTTAATCTTTAGTTTTTTCTGGTTATGTTTTGTCTAAATCTTGGCTATTGTTAGCAGTAGAATGAAGAGTACTTTTTTTTGTAATTATCAAAGTATGAACTTTGAGAAGTTAATGTGATAGGAATCATATGGATGATGTGTGATTTCCAAGATGCATGCATATATACATTGTAAGAAGTTGATGAAGGTAATTCTATAGGATGTGTGCACAGAAATGAAGCATTTCTTTAATGCAACTCTATAATAAGAAGAATGCTTCTGTGGTTTTTCCCATCTAAGGTTTCCACATTAAAATATCTGGTGTCTAATGTTCTTGTGATGTTGTATGTGATGTTATTTTTTTTACTGTTGCATCAGATGATAACTAAATGTGCTTAATGAAGAAGTTATGAATGATATATTTTTTGCATGATTACAAATTATGTGTAATAAACAGTTACTATCCCTTGTAGAAGTTACGGTTAATATGTTGAATGTTAAGAATATTGAGTTGTCCCCCTTAATAACTATAGAAACATGGTTCCTATAGTTCCTATTGCCTCCTTTTCACACACCTGGGTCACGTGGCAGAAATATTCAAGCCACTCGGTGTGTCCTTGGGGGCAAATCTTGAGTCAAGGCTGTCACCTTGTTCTTGACTCCTCCGTTTAGGCTCAACTCCTAACGAAGCCAAGGGGGGTAGACCCTATTAAGTTACTAAGGATGATTACTTAGTGTGGTGATGTTAAACTGAATCAATTACTTAGGAGTTTGAATATTTTAACTATAGACAATTGAAGATGACAAGATACGAAAATAACACACGAAAGCACAAAGCTGATAAACAATATATATATGAAGCAAAAATGACCAGTGCCTTAATAATGGAGTCAAATCAAAGAGATCAGTGTGCTTGCATGTGTTTGGATTGAATGTTTTGCGATTGCATCTTGGTATGTTTTAAGTTAAAATTGAAGTATGAATTGATTAAATTAGGCTAAGGGGGGGACTCGAGATATACCCGAGAGTACTTGGAGTATGTCCAAAACAAAACCTTTACGGCTACCCGCAAGGAATATGTGGGATGAAATGGAGTCTATGGGGCTATTGTTCGTAATGTACCCATTAGGGTGTGATAGAGATCGGCACCCCGAGGTCACTTTTCAGTAGGTTCCCGCTTCCTTTGGGTATTTTGCCACCGTAGAGGTTCGACTGAGGTGTTGGATTTTCACCTGATGGTTTGTCAATTGGGGAGAGTGAGTCCTAATTATGCTAGTCACCCAAGTGATTTTGATACAGCTTGACTAATCGGACAAACTGCATCCAAGTGTAGAGCATACACACTGGAGTCTTGTAAATTTTAATAAGTTTTAAACTGGATGTTCTTGTTTAAAAGAAAAGCCTCCAAGAACCTCTTTCGATCCAAGTGTATCTCAATCGGGGAATCGAGGAGGGGTTAATTTTAAAGTTTTTGATAAAAAATATATATAAGAAAACAAACAGATACACAATTCATATTTCTTAAATAATCCTACCACGAATCTCTTTCCCCTTTCGGGTCACTCAGGAAATCGTGGGGTAAGTATTAAGATTACCTTGAAATGTAAGATATGGAGTATGGAATTAATAATGAAATGAATTATCCTACCCTGCAGATCATATCAAAACTAGTTTTAAAAAGAAAGGAAATGAGGAAAAGCACGAAAAGACACCGACGCAAATCCCCCCAGGGGGGATGGGGAAAGGGCTCGAAAGAGCCTATTCCAAAGGAAAATTTATTTATTATTTGTTACAATATCAGAGGACTGATATATAAATTCTTCTTGGTCCTTATATAGGCTGAAACCAAGATCTTACAGTTATACAAAAATTTTAAGAATTTTGTGACAAAAGGGAGACCCCTGGGGGGATTTGAGCGCTCCAAAATCCACTTTGGACAGCAGCTTCTTTTCTTATCTGTCAGACCTGATAAATTACAGCGAGCATGTTAGAATAAAAAATGCCCAAAATCACTTTAAGAGTACCTTTGGGTCATCCTACTTTATCTTTAAAAAAAAATGAAATTAAACTAGCTTAAACCGACGAAAAAGGAACCAAGGAAAGAAAGATTTCCTTGGGATATTGGCTTGCTGTTTGTGTAGCCAATTAAATTGCACTGATATTGCAGAATATTAAATTTTATAACAGTGAAAGGAAATCTAATGCATGTGATCTACAAGTTTTATTTAAAATTCATGCAAAAAAAAGACGATTTCCCCTAAAGCTAGATCTAGAATGCTTATGGAACTTTTTTAAGTGAAAGATCTAGGATATGAGTTATGAAATATTAGATCTATGTGTATTTTACTTTGATGAAATATATCTAAATGAAATCACAGCTATGAACTGAAAAAGTAACCAGGTAAAGTGTTGATTTTTTGTAGAAATGAGAAGAAGAGGAGAGAAGGTCGGATCGTTGCTTGAATGGAGCAAGCTGAAAGGAGGCCCTTTCGTGGAGTGTTGAGGGACAGAGTCTTGAGATTATTGGATAGGAAAGGAGTCAATCTAGATCCACAACCTCATCCAATCGGGAACCTGCAACTAAATAACACAAACCTGCACAAACCTCATGAGATCTGGATATGGATGTATAAAGCAACAAAAATGAGAGATTATGCAGAAATAACCTTATTTAAGCATATAACTAAAATTTTTGAGCATACATCATATGGATAAATAGGATTAAACAATCTAGCTTTCCTAGTTTATACCCTTACTAGATTCAACCAAATCCTTGAAGCCAGAACATGGAAACAGCACAGGATTTGGCAAGAAGTTGCAGCTACCACATCAGCACCATAACATTGAGCATCCACACAATCAAAATCACTACACAGTATAGCCTCCAAATCTTCTTTATTCACAAATAATGATCAAATACAGAGTTACAATGGAAATCCCTTCAGTCCAGCTCTAACTAGCTTGGAAGAGGAGGTTGTGCCTGGATATATACAATTTACAGGCCATCTAGCCAAGGGGGGGAAAAATTCCTCATGGAATCAAGTGAAATCAACTGATGGAGAGTTCCTCAATGCACAACTGAAGCTGGACTGAGCCTACTTGTCAACCGGGGGCCTGATTTGGCTGACACATCAACCCATACACTGACACATCGGCCCAAAACTCATCCAGATGAGCCAAAACGTGTTGAGGAGAGAGGGAGGGCGAAATTCCCCATAAAGGATGCTAAAGATCAACTCTGGATCTGATTTGATCACCTCCTTCAGTCAAGGATTTGTCAGATCTAATCAATCTGCTTCAGATCTGACTGATTTCAATCAAATCGACTGAGAATCCACTA